>JAURVB010014943.1:0-136427 GCA_033002965.1 Piper betle
TGCTGATCACAGCGGATACCTCCTCCGCATTGTTTTGGAGTACAGCGGAATCGCTCCATCGCATATTAAAATAAACTTAAGGAAATAGTGGAATGTACTTGTTTTGTTTTATCTATTATACTACTTAGTGTTGTAATCACTAGCGCGGAATTGCCTCCGCAGGTGTGCAGATACGAGATTAGGTGATTGACAACCAGAGCATGGAGCAAAATAAATATGAGGACTCCTTTCTTTTTTACTATTTGAGAAATAAGTGTGGCTACTGGGAAATGGTCCAAGACTGTTGGATCTTTATATATATTTTTGTTTAAAAAAATGTTAGACATATTTGCTTAAATTTTGAGTAACACTTGCCAGCTAGGCCCACAATGTTGTGACAAATGGCGGGTCGTTACATATTGGGTACCATTGGAACTGGCTCAGCGAGCCCGACGCATCTATGGTGTCAACATGGTCGGCAGAGGTGGCGGCTCACTGGAAAATGGCAAAACTGAGGCAGCGGCAATGGGGGACTCGATCCGGCCGGCCTGGGTGGCGATGGGTTCTGATCTGGTCAGGGATGCTCACTGGAGCGTCGAAGGTGCCGAGGCGACCACTGGATCCGGCATGGGCGAGGACGGTCGCTGGCGGCGCGATCTGTGACGAAAGCGCGACGTGGGCGCGGCGCTAGTCGCGGCGGTTCGGCGTCACGGCGGCCGAATGATGGCCAGGACTGGTCAGGGAGGCACGACGACGCCGTGGCGGGGCTAGTCGGCGACGATCGGCGGTCGGGTCGCGTTGGCAATGGCGACGGTGGCGCGCATGGGGGAGGCATCAGGATGGGTTTTGGGAAGAAGACGTCGGGACGGGAGAAATAACTGGGGTGGCAATTTCGTAAATAAGACTTGACTCGTCTCCGGCTAGAGTCAAGTATAATAACTAAGTCGTATTAAATCCTAAAAAAATCATAAAAATCGGGAAAAATCCCGTAAAATCAAACAATCACCACAACATTATAATGATATGCTCTATGACTAACAACCCACCCAAACTGCCCATAACGCGTCCTAACGCGGTAAACGACCTAAAACTAATTCTACGATCTACTTTATATAAAAATATAAAAAAAATGACTGGCATACTCACATATATCTGATAGCTCACTCTGTTCTGATGTATACATGACGTTATCATCATATACTTGAGTACGTATGACCCTCATAGCTCATACACGCGACTAGCGTCGGCTCAGTACACGTGTTCTGTAACTAACTCGACTCGAAAATAACGGTCGAACCGACCAGTTCTGAATATAAAACCTTGACTCAAATCGTGGGTTTTATATATTGACTGTAAAACCTTTCAAATTAACTCTACTATTTTACACTCAATATAACTGATCAATATGAGTAGGCTTCAACCCCCATAAATAAAAGCCATGCATCTTACAGGGATCTTTATTGGATACAAGATGTATTTCTTCACACCCACGCCTTGAGGAGTTATGAAATTTTGTAAAACGACGTACATCACCTCGAGCCCCTCCATGACTACATTGATTACAGTTCTATATAGGACACAAATGGTGGAACAAAAAACAAAAATAAACAAAAAAACAAAAAATTGCAATCCAATCTTCGACTGATCTAAGTTAACTTAGCTACAAGTTCTGAAAAGCATTAGAGAGGACATAGAATTGTAGCATTGAAGGCACATTCTGTTTGATAATTTGTCATAAATATCACAGATGGTGGGGATTGATGAAGAGAAATAAACACATGAAACTAATGCTACAATGGGGATAGGGCTGCTAATTGACCAAGTCATCTTGTGAACATTTGGCGTTCGGCTCAACTAAATTTGAAACTCAATATTTAAATGCTCAAGCTCGAACTCGACTCAAAATCGAATCCTACAAGCCAAGCATGAGCAAGGCTGTGTTCATTCAACTCGACTCTGTTATAACTCGGAACTCGACTCGAACTCAACTAGATAATATAGTAAAATAATATGCAAAATATTACTCGCAAACTCAAAATACATTTAAAATGTGACCGATGATATAATTTTGCATTAAAATACACATTTTTGGATTCTTCCTGGTTTCCAATTTCCAATCGTATCTTTCTTTCACGGTTTCCAAAAGGTTATTCCATGTGTTATCTGCTTATCTAGTTAATAATCATCTATAAAAAAATATCATATAATTATATGAAAGAGAAAAAAATATTAATAGAGGATGCACACTTAAATTAAAATTTTCTTCCATGTTTGTGGAAAACATGATATGAAAAATACTTATATAAAAAAAGAAAAGTACTAAATCAAACCCAAAAGAATAAATACAAAACAAAAATACATAAAATAGAAATCAAACATAGAAAATTATGTTATTTTTACAACAATATCAAGAAATTTAAATTGGATTAATTTAATTTAATTGTATAGCATTTTATTAGATTTTATTTAGTATTTTTGGGATTTATTTTATTATTATTTACTCGAGTTGGGAGAGAGTCAACTTTTATTTATAAAATTACCCTTGCATTTACTTTCTCCCATGCCGAAGCATTGCTTCATCTTCTCCTAGGCAGCTGGGCCGACAAACCTCTGCTTATAGATGTGCTGCGTCTCCCCGTCCAACAACCTTCATCTCTGACCACTGCCCCCTCATCCTCCCCTGCCCGGACAGTGGCCTGACTTCCTCGACATTCACGAAGTGCAACTCTTCAGTCCGCCTTTGTCTTCTGGTTGACACTGCCGTTGTGGCCAACCAGAGCCTTCATCTCCGACCACCTTTCTCGATCCATCACTATTCTTCGCCCCGACTGCAGCCTGAGTTTCCCGGTGTCCCCAAAGTGCAATCTTCCTCCCGACGGCCTTCTTCTTTTGGCTACAGCTGTCGCCGTTGTGGCCGACCAAAACCATCATCTCTAATCACCTTCCCTAATTCATTGCGTCCTCCTCCGCCCGGACCGCAGCCTAAGTTCTCTGGCGTTCCCAAAGTACAATCTTCTTCCTGGCACCTTTCTTCTTTTGGCCGCCGCCACAGCCGCTGTGGCTGACCATAGCCATCATCTCCGACCACCTTCCCATATCCATCACTGTCCTCTTCTGCCAGGACCGTGGCCTAAGTTCCCTGGCATCCACAAAGTGCAATCTTCCCCTGGCGGTCTTCTTCTTCTAGCCACAGCCGCTGTTGTGGCTAACTAGAACCATCATCTCCAACCACCTTCCCCGATCCAACACCATCCTCCTTCGCCCGGACCATGACTTGAGTTCTCCCACGTTCCCAAAGTGCAATCTTCTTCCCAACTGCCTTCTTTTTCTGGTTGCCGCCGCCACCATCGTCGCCGTTGCTGTGGCCGACCATAGCGATCACCACCGACCACCTTCCCATATCCATCGCTGTAAAAACTATGAATATATATATATATATATATATATTTAACTCGGTCCAGGAAGGATCGAACGTTGGAGAATTATTATTATTATTAATATTATATTCTCTACCCGGTTAATTATTATATTTTATTATTTACTTAGTTAAATAAAATACTATTGTTGGGGTATTTTCACATACCCTAGCCATCATTTTCATTTTATATTTTGAGAGGGCACGTCCTCCTAACCCTAGCTGCCTTCATTCTCATTTTCTTCTCCTTTTTTGGTGCCAGCTTCCTCCTTGCTTGGGTATTCTTCATATCTTCCTATTCTTAATTTTTATGCATGCATATTTTGAATTGATAATAAGCTTGATAATCAAAAGAATTAAAGTCTCAAATGAACAAGAAAGAAAAAAACTAAACTGAAAATTGAATCCCGTCCATGCACCAACGAGTCTGAAATTTTGGCATGATGGGCGACTGTAAACAAAATTTCAAGGCAGCCATCACACCCCCGACGGCCTCTCTGGCTGCTAGGTCGAAGGGGTGACGTCGCCTTGTCCCCGACTGGCGATGGGTGGCTGAATTACACCTGTTAGTGGGCGGAATTGCAAGGGGGACAAAGGTGGCAGCGTTCCTCTGAAACAGATGTTGTCATGGCAGCTTCAAAGGGTGACACCGATTATTCTTCATCGACAACATCAGGGGTCCATTGCAACGAGGTCCTGCCGTCGGCACACGCCACTACAGATGACCTTCTCGCCAGAATTCATGGCGGCGAAGGTTCAGATGTGGGAGAACAATCCTCTTCCCTACGTCGTCCAAAGGTGGCTGAACTTCCTGTTGTGATGCCGGCCTGAGGTAACTGAACCCCTGATTAGAGCAAGGTGCAAGAAAGAAGTGGTCTTGAGGCTAGAGAAGGACATGCCTAGTTTGGTGCAAGGATGGAGTTTGGAGAAGAGAAGAACGTGGGGAAGAAGAAGATGGCAATTCTATAAATTATACTTGACTCGATATGGCTCGAGTTAAAAATAATACTAACTCGTAATAAATCTTTAAAAATAAATATTCTAATGAGTTATGGGTTAAAGTTGCTAAACTAATTTATTATTGCACGAAATTACCATAAGTAAAAAAATACGGTAATAATAAACTGTCAATAATAAATCGGTGTACTACAAACGATTAATTTTAATCGGATGGTTATAAGTAATTAATAAAATAAAGATTTTACCTTTATTGTATTAAATTTAATACTAGGTAAATAAAGTGATTATTTTAATAACAAGTTAATCAGGTAGAGAATGGGTTATTAAACTATAATCGTGTAAAAAACCTAAATAGCATAATGAAAATAAATAAGGTTTGAACCTTTATTGAGTTGAATAATTTAAAATAATTGTATTAGTTATATCTTTGAATTAGGATAATACAAATTATTTTAAACAAATTAATTGAAAGACTTAATTAATTAAATTTTGATTAATAGTAATAATGATTAAAGATTAAAACCATAAACTAAATCGTCAAGATCGTGGTTAGGTAATTATCATCTCAAAGGAAAATATACTAATAATAGTAATTAAATACTTGAGTATTTGTTTATAAGTTAATAATTAATTTATCATTAGTGAAGTGTGAATTATGATTTAGATAATTAATTTAAAATGTAAAGTAAAACTTAAATGATTATGTCACATGAATAATTTAATATTTAAGTTTGTTGAATGTTGCATGCTTTATGTTGTCAAATTTTGATAATGATATATATATTAGTCATGTAGTTGCATACATTTCTATTCGAATAAAATTATACTTATGCATAATTTTATGTGCTCGTTCAGATTAAGAACGTTGGTCACAGTTGCAAGTTCATTTATGAACTATCCAAGTCCGTATAATTATTTAAAATATTGTATTTTCCCTTTTTAGCAACCCTGGTCGGTTTGAGCCCAAATTTGACCACATGCACGAAGTGCATCCAGGATTAAGGAATTGACTCAATCCAACACGGGGCCGCACCCTTTAAAATCACTATGTATGAGTCTTGGTCGACTTGAGTTCATATCCGACCACCATGCGCTGAACACAACCAGGGTCGACTCAATTCGACGCAGGGCAACACCCCTTGAAAGATTAAATACCTACCCCCAGGCCGAAAGGGGTGACAAGGCTCAGTGGCGTAAGATGGCTCATTATGCACTTGTGATACCAAAAGGGTGAGTTAATGACAAATATCAGTAACTACAAGCCCTGGGCCAAGTAATGTGTGTGCGCATGCATGAGATGGTAGCTGGATGGGGTAGCCACCCCTCTCAGCATGTTAAGAGCTCGGCATAGGCTCATAATCACTAAAAGACTCGAGAAATGATAATAGGGATTATATTGACTTGTTTCATTTAATTATGCGGCTTAATGGTTTTATCACTAACGCAGAATTACCTTTGCAAGTAAATAGCTTTGGACCGAAGAATAAAAGTGTAATTGGTGTTTTTCTTATCAACCAAGGTTTGGTGAATTGATAATAAATTGGACTTCCTTTTTATTCTCTTGTGTTTTAAATGCGGCTATGGGAAATGGTCCAAGGCTGTGGGACTTGGAGTTAGTTTATTTTATGCATTGTCACATGCTATCAGAACATGTTTTATTTTTATGATATATAAATTCTAAACTTATTGCCGTATTAGAATTCATGTTCTTGAAGTTATGTTTACATCAATTATATTTTAAGTAACACCCGGGCCGATTCAGGTCCTTCTCCACCCGGACCGCGGCCTAAGTTCTCCAGTGTTGCCACAGTGCAATCTTCCTCCTGGTCACCTTCTTCTTCTGGCCGCCGCCGCCGCCATCATTGTGGCCGACCGGAGCCATCATCTCTGACTACCTTCCCCGATCCATTGCCGTCCTCCGCCCATACTAACAACCTGAGTTCTTTGGTGTTCCCAAAATGCAATCTTCCTCCCGGTCCTGACCACCATCTTACTCCACCACCGCCACTTTGACGTCTCCCGTGCATGTTTTTATTTTATTGTAAATAAAAAAACATCACTTAGCCATTTAAAATAATTATATTCATCATTTACCCCTAAGTTTCAGCTTCATTTCCTTATAAAAAATATTGCTTAAATTTTTTTAAAATTAATGCTATTAGGCAAATTAATACCGTTAAGTGATAATATAGTAAACTTGCAACCGCTTGATTTATGACATAGAAGTGTTGCATCAAAATAAAATTAATTGCTATTAATTTCATTAAAATTAATTAATATATACAATAAATGAATGTATTAAAATAAATTATATGATAATTAAAAATATGTTATTATTTTATGTAATTTTCTATCATGGTCTTTTTATAACCTGTAAGATGAAATATTATTTATTATTATTTTACATCATGGTCTTTTTATAACCTATAATATAGACAGGTTATAAAATATAAAATTTTGATAGTTTTTTTCAATTTTGGGTTTATAATTCTAAACATTTTATTTTTTTAGAAACATTTACTATTGAATGGTGTCTTTATGTATTTTGTAAAAAATATTGAAACATAATTATAACGTGAAACGAGCTTTTATTATTAAGATATTTTATATAAATATTTTAATAGACTATTTTTATTAATTTTAATCTCTATAATAGGATATTTTCCTCCTAAATAAGTTACTTTCAAAATTATAATAAATTAATTTCGAGCTCCCAAACACACTGTTTTCAAACTCCCAAATGAACTAGTTTCAAACACTTTAAAATTAAACAATTTAAATATATTCAAACTTAAGTTGAACATAAACAATATAAAAAAATTTAAGTCAATCTCAAATAAATAAATATATATATATATATATATATATATATAAAACTAATTCCATTTCGAGCCGAGATCGGACAAACTTCAAGATATTCGAGTCGAGTTCGAACACAAGCCAAGTTTGAGTCGTTTAGTAGCCCCATATACAACCCCTCATGCCTAGTGTGTTGAATGTAAAACTATATTAAGAAAAGTACTGAGAATCAAATAAGTTTTTACACAGTGAACTGCTGATAGCCCATCACTAAAAGATTGCTGGCCGACTGTCAAAAATTTTAAAAAATGATTTTTTTGAAAAAAAGATAAAAAGAAGACGAAGAAGATAGCTAACTGATGGCAATACACGTACTTCAAATAGTTCAAATACATGTTCTCTATCTCGGGGGACAAAACATTTTCTTTCCTTCGAAAGAGCTACTCTGATTAAAAACAAGCAGCAGCCCAATTTGCTTCCATACAATACAAGCTGTTTGCTGAGCAGTTATTCTAAAAATTAAGCATGTTCCATGCTATTAACAAAGAAACAAAAATAATGTTTCAAACTGGACACTATTCTACCAATTTCTTTAGCAATGGCCCCATCAATTTAGAATAGAAAATAAAATGTCAATGATATCCTGTACCCATCCACCATATTTTGAATCATAGGGAAAGAATTCTCATAAGCTGTAAGGATTTTGTTTGGAATGACAAATGCACTCAGGGTAGGGATTTTCGTAGAAGGGCTCTTCAGCTCTAAATCGTCCTCGTCCTTTAATACCAGATGGGGCTCCATACCTTAGCCGGGGAGCTCCTTGCCTAACATTATTTGTGAAAACAGAATAACAGTGTTTATTAACAAGCTTCTTGTGCTAAAGCATCTCCTTTAGTCCAAAGTAATATAAGTCACTTAATTGCCATAACAAAATAAATAACCAGCATACGCAATAGAAATCAACTTTTCATCCAAAATCCACTCAAAATGGTCATACAACAGCTAGAGTAAACTTTTCTTTCTTCAACTTCCACCTGATACCCCAAAAAGGTGCTAGGAACATGGATCATAAACCAAATCCATGTGATTACAAATGAAAAGTTTTGATGTCAAGATGTTTCTTAATGGCACCAACCACCCTCCTATATCCGGGCTTGGAACCAGCAATACATCAACATTGACGGAGTTACCATAGCTTGAGTAAACAAGTTACATTAATTTCATAGAAACTAGATAAACACTAAAATAAAAGGTTGTTAGCAACTTTTGGAATTGGTAGAATTCCTTTGCTCCTTAGAAGACAAGAGTGTTGATCCCTTCGTGAATTTCCCAGCTTGTTGAATGAAGATCAAAGACTTAACAGGGAGAACACAGTGCAGAAGAGAAATGAAGTTTAAAGAAAGAGGATCTGTGAACGAAGAGTAAGAGAGTTTGGTAAAGAGATTTGGGTAGGGAAGCAGAAAAGAAGAGTTGGGGACAAAATATCAATTTCCATTCATACTTCAATGACATTGTTTTCCCCTTTTTATAGCTTTCCCAAACACAATTCAAAATTTAAATTGTAACTACTAAAATGTGAAAATACGATATTTTTGGTATTTTCTATTTCTATTTTTTTGGTATTTTCAGAATGTCCATTTTTACTGTAGCAACTAACTACTAACTGCCGTATAATATATCCATATCTACTTCCAAATGTATCAATCCCTCCCTCTTGAAAATTCCCTTGTCCGCAAGGGAAATGTTGAGCCAAATATTCCATGAATTCCCATGTAGCAAGGTGGCATACCTTGCCATAAAACTTTTCCTTGAACAGAGTGATTTTTCTTATTGTACCCCAAAATCTGTTCAGGAATAAGATGAAGAACACCTGTGAGTGCAGAAATTGTAGGTAACTCTTTTTCTATCATAAAACGACTTTTGAACTGTTTCTTGAGAAGGGTTACAAGGAATACATTATGTATTTTACTATCAGGAGGTAGTTGCAACCGGCATGCTAGTGCACCAATTCTTCCCACTCTCAAATGGTCCATAGAAATTAGCAGATAGTTTTGTCTGTATGGGAATATTGAAGCTGATCTTTCTATATGGATGTACCCTGAGAAACACCTTATCGTCATCCTCAAATGTCCTCTGTGTTCTATGTTATCTGATTTTGTTATTAGTAGCTAGCTTAAATTTCCAGTAGTTTCTTGTTTCTTTTTGAAATAAGTTTCTACGTTCAATTAGTCTTTTTTCTTCTTAACCCATTTCATTACGTCTCAGTTATGCAATTTTATCATACTCGTTTATTTATTCACTCAAAAGTTTTATAAAACTATCCTTACATTATAATATATTTATACGCATCATAATTTTCTGGAAATTGTCGGCATATCTCCAATATCTCGGCCAATCGGATGTCTAAAAAGAAACTAAAATCCGATATGGTAAAGCATGCGTTTAGTATAGTTGACCACTTAAAATTTTCCTAGATTTTGCATTTCAATCTGAACCAAATGGCTTAGAAAAAAATATAACATCTTAGATTTTATAGACCTACCGGTGCAACAAGCTTGGTCAATCACCTAGAATTATGATCTTGAATAGCATTTTCTCTCAATTAAATTTTAAACAAAAAGGACAGTGATTCAAGTGGGTCCACCTACCTACCCTACAAAGATGAGAAGAGGATCGTCTAAATCATGAACGACATAGGATAAATTCTACATTACATTAAGGAATATATCGAGAATTAAAAGTTACTTTCATTGAGATTTTGTTATTAGTAGCTAGCTTAAAATTACTATATTTCTAGTAGTTCTTGCTTCCTTTTGGAATAAGTTTCTACGTTCAATTAGTCCTTTTTCTTCTTAACCCATTTTTTGATGTCTCGGTCTATACATACATTGTTATAAACTTGAGTATTTGCGGTTGATTATTAAAAAAAATTCATTCTTCATTGATTCAAATACTCTACCCTCACCCTCCCTTCTTCACACTCTTCAATTCTGATTATGTTGTTCTTTCTCTTCTCTTCACTTAACTTCTTTCCACCACGCCCTTCTCTATTAGAAATAAGTTCTAATAAAAAAAATTCTAGAGATATATAATACACAAATTATGCGGGTGAGATCATACTATGATCAAGCATAAAACCTAGTGGCATGTAGATAGAGAAGTCCTCTACATCCGCTCATATGGATTCCATATGGTGGAAGGAAACACTTGATTGGTTCGAAAACCTTACTGGTTTGGATCTTCCAATTCATTCTAATAGGCTTGTGGCATATGAGGACTTTGGATAAACCTTTTACTCCCATTTAACAGATTAAGGATACATGTTAAAGAGATACATTCACTTTGTACCATTGTCATGTAGTAAAAATAGAGATAGTTAGATCTACAAACAAATGCACAAAGTAAACTATGGCATTCTAATTATATGTAGCCGACACATGGAACCAGTATGGACTTATGCTTGTAGGAAAAGATTTAATACTCTTTCAGAATGTGAACTTGTAATAGCACATTAGTCTTGTAGGCATTAACCTATCTGCCACAAAGTCAGATAAAAAGTAGAAATTAAAAAGATATTTTTTACCTAAAAACTGAATTAGTTCCTCCAGCTATGGCATGGTTAAATTGACATAAAACACTACTTTCCATCAACATATCTCAACCACTTTACAAGAGAACATCAGGGAGCAATTTGAAGATGTAGTACCTATCTTTGTGCATTTGCCTCACAAGCTTTGACAGCCTTGGTCCCTCCACTAACTGTCTTTGTTCCAACTTATCAAAAACCTCAACGAGCCCCTTCCTACAAATCAAGAGAATGCAGCAATCAGTTCCATTATGTTGAAACAGGAAGCACGTTTTATTTATTAATACTTGCACAATCACTACAGAGGGGTGGTGGGGTGGGGGTGGGGGTGGGGGGGAACCCACGGAAAAGGGTTCAAAGTAATAATATACAAACAGACAAACACACATATGTACATAGATTTATAGGTCATATATGCATGTATATGTATATAAAGCCAATAGGTAAATATGAAGTAGATCCCGTCTCCGGCTCATTTATTCCTACGAGGTGATAAGGAATATTATCTGCCGGCATCCCTTATGCCCTGAGGTGAACTTGAACACTTAACTTTATAATAGTGGATGCTAGTCCTGATCGGTATCAAAAAAACATTGGACCCAAATGCAAGTTCAATACACTGAGCACTATGTTACTAACTATGTAGTTGTACGTGATTACCGGAACCACTGCACTGGTCCTTGCACCATGCATCCATTTGCTACTCTGAAAATTTTTCTTTCCTTATCAGATTAAAATAAAAAAAGTTTATAGAACCACTTGTTTATTCCTTCTTTTATATTTTTCATTATCTTAGTTTGGATCTGATATGGCAATTCAACTAACCATACTCTTCCCCTCCAACTTTCTATCGGTATACTGAAAAGGCTCAAGGAGCAGAAAATGAAAAAAATAAGTCAATCTCAGATACTAGCTACGATCTTTAACATCCAAAAAGAGGAGATTCTAAAGAATAGGTCCTATAAATCATCTTTAATGAATTCGTAGTCCATATTCATACATAAGCAATTAAATATATTAACTACTGTCATTCGAAGACCATTAATTTTACTTTAAGAAAAACACAAACAAAGAAGTCCAAACGCTGGCCAAGGAAATTGTTGCAAGATCATTAGTTTTTAAACTATGTTTGTGCATTATACTCTGATGTTTGACCGTGTGATGGGGAACAACAGAACAGGGATGATCGGCTCCTCATCGATGTCAAGCTGGGGGACGACCAGCTCCTTAGGGTTGTTAATAGAGCGAGCCAGCTCGTGAGCATTTAGTATTCGGCTCAGCTTGACTCGACTCGAAACTCGACATTTAAATGCTCGAGCTTGAACTTGACTCGCACTCGAATCTTACGAGACGAGCTTGAGCAAGGCCGTGTTCGACTCGACTCGACTCGGTTATAACTTGAATTCGACTCGAACTCGACTCGTAGCTCAACTCGAACTCGACTTAATAAAATAATATAATAATATAGTTTTATATTATATTATATATGGGTAATGTGTTTCTAAGCAAAAGGCAGAAAACCTTACCTGCGCCAATCTGTGATCCTGGCCGTCCATGCATCAGGACAGTCCAGATTAAACTAACCATCGTCCTCCATATCAAAACCCTTGTGCAGCGCCGCCTCCTCCTCCCATCGCCTCTCCAGCCCATGCCACCGCGGCCTAGGCCTTGCCACCGCCTCTCTTGTCCTTGCCACCGGCTAGGCTCTTCCTCCCACCTCCTCTCCATGCCTTGCCACCGCCGCCTCTCCGCACCATCGGCGGTCTCGGCCCCTTGGCTGCCGTGCACCGCCGCCGGCCGCCCACGCAAACCTTGAATTAACTTATCTATGGCCGCCCGTTCATCAGGACAACCAGGATCAAAATACAGGTAATAAACCCTCAAGGCGGCCTTTGGCGCCTCTCCACCGCCTCCCACCGCCTCTCCACACCTTGCCATGGCCGACTCTCCACACCGTCGGCCATCCTCGGTCCCGGCCCCTTGGACCCGCGCCTCGACTGCCAGCCACCCTCAAACCCCACGCACCCGCCGCCCCACCGCCGATTGCCCTCGGTCCCCGCTTCTCGACCTCAACGCCTCGCACTGCCTCCCCACGTTGCCGGCCGCCCTAGGCTCTTGTACCTCGGACGGCCACCAAATGCCGTGCACCACCTGCATCGCCGCCTGCCGCTCACGGCCCCGAGCCTGGATTTGTTCACTCGGCCATCGCGCACCCTCCACCGGCACCAATCAGGTTTTTTAACAAATTTTTATTTTTACGTTATTTGCATTTTTTCCTGATTTTTTGGGTATTTTTTCTTCTTTTTTGGTTTGTTCAGCCGATCTCTGACATCCACCGATTGGCGGCATTGGAGCTCCTCTTCGTCCACATTAATGGAGCTTTTATAAGGTATAGTTGGTTTATTTTAAAAATAAAAATTTCTCTGTTGGTTGATTTAAATGATGAATTTTGGTAATGAATTGATAATGCTGTTCGTTAGGATGATGGATTGAAGTGTATGTACATCTGTATTATTAATTTAATGGAATAGGGTAAAATTATTTACCTACACCGGTATTAATTTGATGCCCGATATTTTTGAACTTTTTAGGCACAGAGAGGGTTCTATAAGATGAAGAATGTGGTCAAGTTGCAAGCAGTTTATTGCAGTTAAGCGTTGGGTGACACATCTGAATCAGTTAGTGCTCCATCTGAATTACCGCCAATGGAGTCGGGGTTGGAATTGTCACCATCTCGTTGATTCTGCAACTTTTGTGGCCAAGACAAAAGATTTCCGAGAGAAGATGGGTGAGGTGAACGAGTCAACTGTAGAAAATCCATTGTTTGCAATTTGCCAGTCTAAGTTTTTTGTTGCCTGCATTTGGAATGTGTTGTAGGCAAATTTGCGTTTGGAAGGATTTGTTAGTATATTCGTTGTTCAATGCAATTTGTGATCTGTTCAGATCATATTTTGGTGGGCTGCTGTTTGTAATGTTTGATAGTTGAGCAAGTTTTGTTGCTTGAATATATTGGGAAGTTGCTTGTGTGTAATGGAAGATCATTTGATTTTAATAAGGTCCCCTACCTACACTTCTTTTGCTCACGTTTAGAGCAACACAAAGTTGTTACATAAGAAAGAAATAAGGTCCGAAACAATTTTCTTCTAGACAATAAAATTGTATAACATCAAATATATCAGTGCGAAACAACACATGTATCAATCAGAAACAAGCAATTCACTTAAGCCCTAGCACAAACAACATGCAGAACAATAGACTTTCAAAATCGTTAAGCAAGTTTTTTATTTTCAAAACAATAAAAATTAAAAATCCAATTCCTTTCGTGCAAAGTTTATTACAACAAAACATGGATGGTCTTCTTTTATAAAAGAAAAGAAATGAGTAATGTAATTATTACAATAAATTTAAAGATCTAGTAGAATCTAGTAACAAGAAAACAAGAGTCTTCTTTAATAAAACATAAAAATGGCAGCATAGAAATCATAACAAGCGATGTAATAGGGATAAGCATAGCTCTATACAGCATAGCGAATAACACATCCATCAAACCAAATTGAGAACTAAATATGGCAGCTTTGCATCTTCAATAGAAGAAAGCTTACAAACAAAATAACTTTCACAATCATCCTAATTAAATTCATAGATCCAATCACTTTGCCCAAAATGTGATGAGAAGGTGTCATCAAAGGCTACAACGGCTGGACGCAAGAGGTCGGACTTCACTAGGGCGACGTTGGCAACAACGGTTGGGTTTCGACGGCCCGGTTGCTGAGGGGAGGGAGAATGGTTGAAGAGGCAGCATTGGATGAAATTCCGTACATCGGCATAACAACAATAGATGGGGAACACAACGAAGGGGGAGATGGGGGGTTGGGGGAGATGGGGGTGAAGATTTGTGGGGTCCAAAACCTACTCATCTTGGACTCTTTGATTATAACAACGGACAGGATTGATTTTTGGTGCAGAAATATGTTTCTGCCTCTGGCTCAGCCTAGCGGCTCTCATTATATATATATATACATATATATATATATATATATATACAATATAATAACAAAAATGTGAGATAGTTGAGATGGTAAGTATGCAAGTTGATGACGTAGGTTGTGGGTTCAATCCACATTGATAACATTTTTTTAAGTGAGGTACTTTTGACTTTTAATCGAGCCGGTTTTGAGCTTACGAACGAGCTATATTCGAGCTCGGGAAAATTAAATAGTTTAAGTATATTCGAGCTCGAACACATAAAAGATATTCGAATCGAACTTGAGCATATATGTTCAAAACTCGTTCGATCTCGAGTCGAGTTCGAACGAATTTCGAACTATTCGAACCGAGTTCGAACACAAGTCGAACTCGGCTCGCTTGCTCGATTAGCACCCCTACAGCTCCTCAATGATGTCAAATTTGGAATCAAACAAGATTCTCTCAAGCACAAAACTTAATTTTTATTCAATACCATCAAGACTTATTTTTGCAAGGTCTATAGAAGAGAATTTACAGACACAAGATGCAGCAAATAAGGAAACAACTACACTAAAGACTTATAAGACTAAGAAAATTAAAAATAAATGAATCATTAATAATAAGAAGGCTTATATTAGAAAAAAACCTTAACCAAAATAAGCCATACTAAAATAAACCTTAACCAAAATAATATAAATTAGCTAATTCTTGTCCTACATCACTGCCTTTCATTTGGATTTCAAATATATAAAGTTGAGCTTTTTAGGAGTTAGCTCTTAGAATTTGTAATCAGTTGTAAAAGCGTACTCTGTATGAACAAATGTGAAGACTAAGAATAAAAAATTCAATTTAACATCCTTTTATCCCTATTTTCTATTTCCTATTTTATTTACTATTGTTCTACTTTTTTATTCATATGGTATCTAGAGTTCAAGGAGGAAGAGAAGTACTACAAGAGTATCTTCCCTCTTTCCCGCCTTTAGCATTTTTGGGTCCAAGTTTTGATGATTATCACCAATGAACTCTCAAAACCCCAACTTGGAACATGGAAGCTCAAATGACAACATCATGCAAAGCATTGGCTAAAGTTGAAGCTTAAGCAAACTACTCACTTCCAAAAAAATAGCTTGCAACCTGGAAGGAGTATTGGTTATAGAACTTTCCAAGAGTGAAAGAAAGCATTAGGAGCTTTCCAACACATCAAGAATCACACATCAAAGTTCTCTATAAAATACGACATCACAAAATATAAAGACAACTCGGCAACTTGTTTAAATGACAATCAACAGATCAATCAAGAACCAATCAAGCAGAGGAAACAGCTCAATAGATTTTGGCAGACAATCCGCAGAGCAATCGGCAACCAGAATTTTATCAGCAAACGATCGGCAGATCAATTAGCAGCCGATCAAGGCTCAATTTTAGAAAAACTAACTGTTGGGAAGGATGATGTGGTAAGTTCAAAGGCATAAATGCTACTATTCTTGGAGATGAAACTTTGGGCTATAAATAGGAACTTTGGGAATGCATTTAGAGGAACTCTTGGGAGGTTTTAAGCATGGAGCGTTAAATTGGGAGATCATGTTGTTTGTACCTCCTTCTACTTACATTTTTGTATCTAAAAGTATTGTATGAGCCTCAGGGGCAAGTATGCTGAAGGCTTGGTGAAGATTTTGCTCATGTCTTGAGCATGTATGTAATCTCCTAGTGTGCAAGGAATGGAAGTGGAGCACCTCGGCCTTGGTGTGAAGGGAAGGTGCTTGGATTGGTTGCCTCCAAGATATGGAGGTGGATTGGTTGCCTCTAAGGTGTGGAGGTGGATTGGTTGCTTCCAAAGTTTGGAAGTGGATTGTTCCATGACTCTAGGGAAGAACTTGAGAAGGTGTAGGCTACTTTTGCTCTTGGAGAGAGCCAAGGAAGGAGTAGCTCTTTGGTTCTTAGGAAAGCTTGAGATGGGGTAGACTTCTTGACTCCTGGATAGTGGAGAAATGGCTCCATAACTAGGGGAACTTGTGAAGGAAGCTCCTTGGCTCTAGGAAGAGGAGTAGGCACCTTGGCTCTTAGAGCTTGAAAAAGAAGTGAGATTTTGTTTCCATGGTTGTAAACCTCTAGGGCTTGTGAAAGAAGGCTTATTAGCTTGTAATGTGCACAAGTTGTGCCACAGTGAAGTAAGACCTACCATTAGAAAAGGAAGGGATAGAAGAGTGAGTAGAAGTTCCAAACCATTATAAAAATCACGTGTCTTTTGTATTTTCCTATTCCTTCTCTTGCTTACCTAACTACTTGCTTTACTTGTGTTTATCCCACTCAATACTCTTGTCTTGTATTTGATTTGATCACTAGATAGTATTGAGTGAGCAAGTTTTAATTCAATTAAAAACTCTTGCATAGTTTGATGTATTCACCAAAGCTTGAGTCTTTAATTGAATTAGATTTAATTGGTTTACTCATTCACTTAGGGATGTATTGTGCAAGTTGTAATTAATTCAATCACTATGTTTGGTTTGATTTACTCATCTAAATTTGAATCAATTAGAATTTGATGTGCTTAGTGTTGATTTAACCTAATGCTTTATTATTCAAGACTGTCGCTATTACTCGTCCATCATCGATCTACTTAAGGTGTTGACAATTAGTGGGTTCTAATTTGTTTAATTTGTGATCCTCATTAGCTTTCTCCGCTATTAGCACAATCCCCTTCAAGCCTTACTACTTCAATCAACTATTGCTCCATGCTTGTGGTGTTAAGATGTCTCTCTTTTGTTGGACATCATTGTTGACTCTATTCCCCTCTGGACTATGTGATGTTGCCTTTTAGTACATTGCCACAATTCATCTAAAGTTTTTGAAAGTTCTTTATTAGGTTGTATTCTATAATCACATTTATTTTCTGTTCAGAGCCACGATCAAGACTGATGTACCTTATGTGAACCTAGAGATGGAAAATGGACCTGTCCTCCACAGGCTCACCCAGCTAGGCCCAGCCCAGGTTCTCTTTAGAGAAGGGTGTGCTGGGCCTAAGGGTCAGCCCCATTGGCCCAATCTGCACCAGACCATTTGAGCCATCTTGACCAGGCCTGGCCCAGCCTAATAAGAGGCCCGCTCTAAAAGGTTGTTTGTTTCCAAATCTTTTATCAAAAGGAAAGTCAAAGAGCCCTTTTAAGGGCTTTTGACAACCCAATTGTCTTATTTAAAGGCCAATCAAAGGCCAAATGCTCGCCTAAAGAGGGAACAAAAGAAAAAAAGGGGTCATATTTTGTTTTTTCAAAATACCTTCGTTGTAATAATTTTATATGATTGAATAAACTTTTTTATTAGATAAAAATATTTCTTATAATATAAGCACATCATAAATATTTTATATTTTTACTAATAATTAAATTCAATGCTAGAACATACTGGCAACTAAATTTGGGCTGACACACTAGGGCCAGCCTGGCTCAATGGGCTGACCAGGGCAGGGCCCAGCATGCTCTATGGCAGGTCCATGAGCCAGGTTGGGTTTGGTGTTCCAGGTGTGGGCCAAGCCAGCCTGGCCCGACTCCATGACAAGTTTTGACACTTTTGAGGGACCAATTTGCCACCTTTGTAAGCAAACATTTTATTCTCTAGTTCTATATAACCTCCATATTGCTAATTTGCTCAAGCTCCATTAGCAAGAGGGTAAAAAGTAGGGTGTGCGAATGTTTATCCTAATTGTTGCCAATTGCTGACCTGAAGGGGTGTTGTTCCATTGTTGTTTGTTGGCTTGTTACTATAGACCATCTCATCTTACATCTTTAATTTGTCATGTTACAATTGAGAAGGTTTAGACAACTTTCTAATAAATGCTTTCAAGTTATGCCTGGATGATTGTTTGGCACTTGAGGGGGAGTAGACATCTTCAATAATGCTCAACATGAAGACTTGCATCACCAGTTCAGCTTGCTTGATTATGCTGAGCTTGAGGGGAAGGTTGAAGATTTTGAAATTGCATGTGTTTTGACTAGTTCATAGTGTTTTTTGAAGTTTGAATTATTGTAAGAAGAGGATGTTGGTTGGTACTCAGAAACTAGGGATTAATGATGCCTGCACGTCTATAAATAAAAGAAAGAGTGGTTATTTACCTGTTCTACCTGCTGTCTGGATGCCATATCTAATGTTCTAACTAAACTTATCTATTCAGTTGAATTTCAAATTATAGAACTTAAACATGATATGACTGTATCTCGAAGAACGCCTACGTCAGCCTTTATTTAAGTGAAAAGTTTATCTCTTCTACTTCTACTATCGTTTTGTCATCAAGCCCAAAAAATCTTTGTTGCTGTGGTTGCTGCTGTTCTTGTGATAGTTTTGTAGTTGCTAGCAGGGTTAGACAATTAATATTGTTGGTATACTACAGCCATTGAACTTGTCATTGCCACCTTGTTTGCTGCAACCTACCCCAATATATGAAGAAAAATGGATGGACACTAGACTTCTTCCAAAAATGTAAGTTGTATTTTAAGGCTCAGCTTGAGGAAAGTATTGGAGCACACTTTGGGTGTAAATCATCTTTGTGAGTATCTGTTAGGATAAACCATTCAGCAGATAATAATATAAGTCGAGCCTTTTATTAACCAATTAATATAACTCCTAACTAAGTTTATGGCGGGGTTATATCAATTGGCTAATAAAAGACATGGCTAAATATTATTATTTACTAAATGATATATCCTAACAGTACCTATCATATACTGATGTTTAACTGTCTTCTAGATTTTGATTTCAAATCCCAAGTTGAAATTTTTTGGATTTAGCTCTAAGAATCAGTTAATCAGTTGTAACAAATTATTGCACATACATTAACGTTAAGACAAGGGTAAAATTACTTCAAACTCTCCTTTGTCTTCCAAGAACTCTTCTACATCAGTTTCTTATTGTCGTCCATGTTCTCTACCACTCTTTTAGTCTTACCGCAGGAGAACTTTCATTCCTAGAGATGTCAACGCACAAAATTACAACCTTTTCAAGCCCCAAAAAATATTATTTCCAAATTTTTCCATGCACAAAAGATCAACGAGTGCAAGCCTACCCAATGGTCATGGCTTGCATCTGTTGTCTTTGTTTGTTGTAGGATGGAACACCAGTTGGTGAGAAGCTTATGTATGGAAATTAATATTAAAACCAGTCTCGACCTCATTTACAGGTAACTTATGGATAACTCTGAGAAAGATAAAATGACTATACCACATATATTTTAGAAGCATCCTCGCTTGGTTTGACATTTCTTCCAGCAATGAAGACAGGCATAATATGGAAATATTTTAAAATTCAAGAAACTACTGAAAGTGACTCTATGTTATATTTCCTTCTCCCTGACCTATCCATCACAATGATTCATAAATATGAAAAATTTGCAAAGAAATATATAGAAAGAGAAAGCATTGTTCATCACATGGAAGAATACCTATCTGGGGTAACTGTCTTACGATAACCCAAAAATCTTCTATGACCCTCAACAGCTCTCGCCATGTTACCCAAGTAAGATGGAAGAAAAACATCGCTCTCTATAGAAATAATATAATCCAAAGCAGCAGACTGAGTTGCATGATTAGAAAAAACTAATAATTCTTCAGGACTGGCTACCATCTCCTGCAGCATAGCAGATAATCATTCACTTAAAAAGCTGCAAGTAATTCACTTCTCTGTTATAATCTTACAAACATATTTATTGAGTCTCAATACCCTTTCGAAGGAACATGATACAAAAGTTTTTTGTATAATCATTCAAGAAAGCTTCATAAGAAGCCAAATTTCTGTCATGCTTAACAAAGTTTCTGCAACAAACCTTGAATATTAAGTTGGGATAGTAAGATCTAAGTTCTGAAAGGTGAGTTTCACCACCATATATTTCCCCTGCAGCAACATAAATCCAAGTAGAAGGAGGATATCCTAGTGCTTGAAGAAAAATTCCTACTTCCTTTGGTGTTAGTGGGCAGTATCCTCCAATTCGCTGTTCAGTTGCATTTATTTTCTTTACTTTCCAATGGTTTGTATTTTCTCTAAAAAGTAAGAAGAATGAAATCAACATGAATAATAATTACCAGTAGGTTTAAAGGAAATGTAGCATCCAGATTCTTAAGAATCTAGTACTGGTTTCAAAAAGTAAAAAGCTAGAGAAGTGTATAATCTCGTATACTGCACATACATCTGTACCCAGAAAGACATATAAATAGGAAAAAGACAATACTGAAATAACTGTCTTAACAAAAAAAGAAAATGAAAACAAGGTCCATTAGGTAGAATTCACATACAGTGTAAAATTTCTCAAAGGAGATCCCAGGAGATAAAAGAGCCACTCTGATTTAAATGAAGTTATCAAGATGTGCCACATGCACATTCAGAGCATGTTCTCCGCAGAACAAATATATTCATAATAGCATAATCTACATTGTCTTGAATTGTTTACGGGTGAATGTGGATTGTGGATTGTGTATAATAATTTGCTATTGAGATATTCAGCACAATGAAGTCCACTTAAAAAGATAACGCGAAGTACTTTTGTCATGATGCCATAAAGGCAATTCTTTGCAAAGGGAAAATGAGATGAAGTTTCAATTCCTCGATCTTTGGAAAAAGCTCATAAGAGAACAGTGAAGTTGGGAAGCTTAATACACACATCTTCAACAGAAAGCTGGTTCATAAAAAGGAAGCTTCTGTAGAAGGAAAACTGAGGTGAAGCCATGGTTTGCAATCTTGTGAGCTCTATTAAATCTCAGTCTCAAGAAGGTGGCAAAACGGAAACCTTTTAAAGAAAAAATTTTCCTTTACTGATTACTGGTCATCTCGGTTGGTGTCCAATGGAAGGGAACTTGGAGAGATCTTGCAAGTGGGAATTGAAGACAATACAGTATGAATATATCAATATACATAACCTTAATGACTTTGTGCATAATACAATTTTTTACCACTATTTAGACAAAAAGCAATACAATGGGATAGATTGGCAAAAAACAAGAGAAGAAAAAACATAGAAAGCTTGGTTAAGAAGACAAAATATGGATTGAATGAAAGTGTAAGTTTAACGCTTTTGTTCTTAACCAAACTGCCTGCCTCCTATTTTCTCTTCTTTCTCTATGTCCTTATGTTTTTTGACTAATATTTAACTTTGATTATAAATGGGAGTAAATAAATATCTGATGATGTACAAGAAGCTATTATTCCTATGCCACCTACACATTCTAATATTGACGAAGATCATGAAGAAGAATCTTATTTGAGAAGGGTTGAACATCCTAAGACTATAAAGGTTTATACAAGGAGGAATAAGTAGGGAAAGTTTCACAAGATGAGTTTTACTTAGTTTTATTTTAATCCCCATTTATGTATTATTTTAGTCTATTTTATTTAATATAATTAGTAGACATGTTAGTAGGGGTATATTAGTCATTAGGGTTTGTTTTACTTAAGCTATGTTATATATATTAGTGGAGACGACATGTATTAGATCTATTTATCATCACTGAATACAAGAAATATTTTCCTTTGATTTGTGCTATCTTTGCGTTGTCCCACTCCTTGCTCATCTTCTTTATGATTTTGAGTAAGATTAGAGAGAAGATGAATCTTTGTGAGCCTTCTCTTCTCAAGTTATCTTGCAGATTGCATCACTTGGTATAAAAGTAATTTCAATCCTTGGTACTCTTGTGTTTAGCTCATCCACGTTGATTTTTTGTCAAGCTGGAAGTCGGAAGTACCCCACCCCCACTTGATCGTAGTCATCGCCAAGCATTACCCTCCACCAAAAAATTTTTTTCTCTATCCTTGGACACCGTCACTATTAAAAGGATCTTCTCACCGACCATTTCTACTTCAAGCTACTGCCATAAGTTGCCTGTGACACCTATATCTTGCCCCGCTCCAGAAGCTTCATCGCCCAATCTTTATCATCACCGTCATCCCACCCTGATGGCATGGTCTTCTTGTCGATGCTATCACCATGAGTTCACTGCTACATAGCCTCCACAAGCATCGTCTCCTACTTCCCATCGCTGCTCACCACACATCTCGATGTGGCCAACCCCAACCTCTCTATCTACCTTCCTTTCCCTTCTACGACGCAGCAGCGTCCTTGGACCCTCCTGCTGTCATCCCTTGCACTCATTTCTGACATTCGTCAATGTTGATGCCCCTAATCAAGCCCAACCCTTTTCTCGGCCCTAACAACCCAACCCCTCTTGTGTTTTTGTCTTGGTCGCCACCCACATAGCACCTCTCACTATGGTTCGTGTTAACTAGGGAAGAAAAGAATGGGCCAACAACGCATCAAAAAATTAAATGAATAAATAAATAAATAAAGTTGTGCTACAAATGTCGTAAGTCAGGTCATCTATCACGTTGAATAAAGTTCTGGTTTTTTTCCTTACCTGCGACGTAGCTGCTAGTTTGTCCTTGTTTGCACTCTTGCTTGTTCAAGCCCGAGTTTACAGGGAATTGAGACTTCGTCGTTGAAGTACTACTTCCTAACTATCAATTCAGATTGTAGGTTCCATCAATATCTTAATACAAATAATAATTAAGATTTACATATTTACTTATCACATTTAAATCCATCTCTGCAAAACCTCTCCAACTTCTCTACCCCCATCCATACAAGATGGATCCGGGATCCAAAAAGGTAAATCTTGAACGAAATGTCAATAATTTTCCCTATGAAAAAGCTTAAAAAACAAAGGAAACACTGATAGTCATTTTCCATCACAAAACTGGTAGCAAAAAATCCAATCGCTTTTACATCAGCTCAGCAAACTGTACCCTCTCATTTCATGAACATAAACATTTTTTGGTAGTGTCTTTTTTAACTAATAACTGCACGGCATCCATCAATCACATGATAAGACACAAAACTATAGAAGATGGTAGCTAACCTCATTATTCTTAGCTCGTCAACTTCCTCTCGAGTAAGGCCATATGTACACCCTGTAAAAGATAACATGTCCTTTTCATAGCGTAGATGAAGAGCAATGTATCTTCCACGTGACTTGAGACGCTCCACAAGCTTCTGTTTTATAAAGATGGGATGCTTACTCATGATTCTAATTTGAGGGGGAAAAAGAAAAAAAACAAGTAGAGGGGAACCTTCCCTTTCTAAAATTATAACAAGTGACAAGAAACAATAGTTAGCCCTTAATTGCTAACTAGTCGATGAAAACCAGTAAAGTAGTACCTTCCCAAGGTTTTCAATGGTAGGGGAGAATTTAAGAGCATAATACAAGGCTCGACAACGCAATCTTTGGATATAGAGTGGCAAGTCATTGTTGGACAACCGAGAATCACACTTGGGCACGTAAATCACCTGTTGCATATAAGCACAGAAGTACAAGGCTGACAAGTAAGTACAAAAAAATGTAACATGAAAAGAATACTGAAAAAATGATACAGAACATGGGAAACCATTTCTAGAAATATCAATGATATATTTGCCAGGATTATATTATCTACTCAAAGGTGAAAATAACCAGCAGATCATAGAAAACTACCAAACTTTAACATAACTAGTCCAAGTGAAGATTATTATGACGACGATGATAGAAAGTGAAAATCAAATCAAAACTATTTCATAAGCAGCCTTATGCAAATTTACCCGATAATCTTTCCATAATCGGGTCATCTCTTCATAGTATCCCACATTAGACCAGGAGGAGAAATGCTTTCGGGCACGTGGAGCAGATATCAAATCCTCTGGAAGTTCTTTTACTATATTCAAATGTCTCTGGAGAGAAGTGATGAAATGAACTTCATCGAATATGTCAGAGAATGTGCTGTTTTAGGAAACATAAAGATTTAGACAATATCAGTAAATACCCATTCTACGCTGTTAGAGTTGCATAAATAAATGTCTCAACATCGACACATTCACATAAGTCCCATTCTTTGTTTGTACTAACTTTTTGTTTTTCCAATTCCAAAGCACTTTATTCATTTCAAGACTGATAAACAGGCAATGTCAATTGTATTTGTGGGAGAGTCTTCTATAAATAACATAGCGGAAACAAAAAGTGTAATAAATATTTATTTTAAAAATGTGAATTCAATATCTTTCATAATTGCTAATTGAAGAATTAACATAAATTAATTGAGACTGGCAATGACTGGACAAAAATGAGCCTCAATTGTTTGAGAAACCATGGGTAAAAAATCTTGACAATAATTAATAAGATTGAAAAAAATTTTAACGTGCCAAATTTATGAAGAACATACATTTTTGCAAATATAATGGTTTTTTTAGTTTTTATGTTGAGTTAAAATTCATGTAGAGATGAAAAATTAAGAAGCTAAAATGCCTCTTAACAAAATCCTATTTATATAATCATAAATAGTCGAAAATTGAAGACGAAAAAATAGGACAACAATGTATTCAATGAAACTTGCGACCAAACAGGAAATCAGTTAAAAGTGGATGAGAAAAGCCCCAACAAGAACCTTGAGTCTCGCCAAAATGAACGTTTATCCAACTCAGGTAACACAAGTGTCGCATTCATTATGTGTGTGATGGCAACCATATCAGCAATCTGCACCAAAGAGAAACTTTATGTTTGTGATACATATATATTCTGCAGCTGAAAATCCATCTATAACACCAGAGAATTCTAACAAAAGGACTT
The DNA here is from genome assembly GCA_033002965.1 of Piper betle. Classification (NCBI taxonomy): domain Eukaryota; kingdom Viridiplantae; phylum Streptophyta; class Magnoliopsida; order Piperales; family Piperaceae; genus Piper; species Piper betle. The sequence continues at coordinate 25,331 of JAURVB010014943.1, forward strand.
TGTACAAGCCGTCAATCATACAACCATCCACTCTAAGTTCTAGATGAAAATTAGATTATCAATCTGCCCAACTGTTTACTGCAGATCTTTGTAAAAAACTAGTATTGCAGTGACAGAAACAAGGGTTTCAACAAGAAAGATACATAAAAATTAAGTCAAGGGCTATCAAATTATAAGTATAAGAATACTGAACAGAGAAACAATAATCATCAATGCAATCGAGCTGAAAATCGAGCGAACGTCAGTCAAGCTCTTAAACATACTTGTGTCAACAGTAACAAATCATGCTTCTAAATTAAGAAATATTAACAAAAAAGGATGAAAATTTTCAATTCATTAACTTTTTCATGAAAATTAAAAATGATTGTCATAAATCTTTTTTATAAAGATTAATGCTTACAAAATGTGTAGATTCCATTGAAACTTTTTAGAAATATACCAAGGCAGCTATCATGAAAAATTACACGTTTACTTGCATAGAATTTACCATATTGAATGTATGACTACTAGCTGTTGGCATACTTCAGTATCTTATGTAACATACCATTATTAGCACTCATGGAACATGCCATTATTTGTTGACTAGCATTGCTATGACATGGAAATTTTTAGATTTTGTTATTATGCAGTGGTCTTGCAAGTGATCAGCAATATATCCCCCGTCCCCCTCCTCCCTCCTCCCAAAGACAACTCCTTTTCAATAAGGTTTATATACTATTTCAAGTTAAAATCTATATATAAAAAATAAACACTTTAAACTTTCATTTTTTCATTATGCATTTGTTGAACCTCCATGCTCTCTCCCCACCAAAGTATCCTCAGACTCAAACATTCAACTCTAAGTCCACCAATTTAAGAGGATATTAAGATCAATTGGTGAAAGAAATTTGACAACAACCCAGATAGAATGGTACAAAGAAAATGATCAAGGTGGTAATATAATCAAGAAGTAAGAAAGGCCAGCCACCGTTGGCATGAAATATGCCACAAATAATAAAAGGAACCTTACCCCCATGCGCATTTGATTAAGTCCTCCATTACTTCTCACTGTTATATAACGATCTGAAATCTGCACATCTAATGATGAGTCAAATGTTAGAAATATGTGTATAAATGAAGAAGCACATCTATAGCATCGGTAAATTTTTATTCACAGTAAACTTATTTCAATTTTGTGTAATCTTTTCCATTTGGCTCCTTCGAATTTGTTTTTTAAGGTTTGGTTGAATTGTTTTAGTTCAATTTTTTTGGGAGCTGTAAGTTCCCAATATTAGCTGGAGTCAATCAGCTCACTATTAGCTTGATTCAAATCATTCTTTTACTGGGTTATCATGGCTCCAGGAGTGGTGTAAGCTTTTAGAAGTAGATTTCACTATTTATATTTAACGTAATTTAGGTACTACAAGTAAAATTAGTATTTAGACTCTTTCACTCTATGCATTCTAGCACTATGATGTAAATAGATGCTTTTGAAGAAATAGAACTTATATTGCTAAATTGTGAAATCCCACAACTTAGTTTCATATCTAATACATACCAGTAAAATCCTATTTATATGTGGGAATGAAATACAGATCTTTAACTTAGTTAACCACTTTGGAAGAGATGAATTAGGCCCATTAGCTTGCACTTTGAACTTGATTATTACAAATGGTATCAGAGCCTCCTGTTTTTGTGTTATATACAGTGGGCTAGAATAAGGACATTGGTTAAGCTACCGGTCACGGGCCAAAAAAGGTCATAGGGTGAGACTAACAAAGAGCCAAGTGTAAGAATTTTGAGGATGAAATTTCTTAACGTGAGTAGATTGTAAGATCCCTCAACTTAGTTGCACATCAAATACCTATTGGGGTAAGATCCTATTTATAAATAGGAATAGACTATAAATTTTTAGCTTGGTTAACTACTTTCGAAGAGATGACTTAAGCCACGGAGTTAGGGCGGACGTAAGGAGGCCAAAGGTCATTGAACTCCCCACCATTTCCTCTCTTCTTCCTTTTCTTCCTGGGCTTTGAGAGCCTCAAATTTATGTTTTTATTATTTCTGATTTGTGGAACAATTGGCCGAGCATTGTTGTTTCAACAGAATATGCTGGGAGGATCTATGGAGCGAAGTGTTAAAAATAGATGCTTTTTTGAAGCTAATTGCTACAAGGGTTTGGTTGAGATTTCCCTCATTAGCCCCTTCTTAGTTGATATAAGTGAACTATTACGGGGAGTGATTTTAATGTTGCAACTTGCCAACTTCTTACAATAGCTTGACTTTTGGCCACATTAGAACTGTTATGTCACAGACAAGTTGCAAATAGTTTGATAAATCTGCTGTCACTCAATAGATATAAGCACAATCTGCAATCCTAAAGGTTTCCCGTTAAGCCCAATTAAGACCTGAGATTTTTTGGATGATTATTTAAGGGAGGCATTGACGTTAGTTGCTTCATCCTTTGGAAGCACATTGGAGAAGTTGTTTAGGAAAGAATCAAAAGTAACACCTGCATTTATGTCAATTTGGAAACATTCCCGCACTCCTTAGCATTCATTAATCACTAAAGCACTTCTATAAGCACTCTTCTTTTGACCTGATAGTAACATCCACAGCCATAATGAAATTATGGGTTATCAATTTAGTTAGTTGCATGATATCAATCTGCTACTGGAACAAATTGTTTACTTCTGTTCCAATCAGTATAATTATCTCTTATATAATCTTGTACTTAGTTTAAAATTCCAAATGAGTTTTGTGTGTAGAATTCTTGATTCAGTTAGCCTTACTCTCTCTCAAGAGCCGTTTTGGTCATGAGGCTCGCCTCCTCGTGGGAAGATCCTGATCTCGGGAGGTGTTCAAGACAGAATACTTCCCAGAGAAAGTGAGAGCGTGAAGGTGGGAGAGGAAGGCTTCGGAGTAGAGGTGACCAAAGAGGGAGAGGGGAGGTGGCGGTGGCAGGGCAGGGTGGGAGAGGAAAGGCAGTGCCAACAAGGTGAGGGAAGAGAGGAAGGTGATGCCAACGAGGTGAGCGGTGGGAGAGAAGGAGAGGGAAGGCGGAGCAATGGGATGGCGCAAAGAGGGCAGGCGGGTAGCAAGCTGGCCAACCAGAGAAAGGGACGCAAAAGGGAAAGGGGCAACAGTTAGGCTTGAAGGCGAGGGGGAGTGAGAAGGAAGGTGATTGAGAAAGGGGGTAAGAATATGTAAGATATATATTTAAATAAAACTGTTTCTTTTTTCAAAAAAAAAAATTACTTTTTTTGTTTTTTATCGTTTTATCATACATTTATAAAGACTTTATATAATTGCCTGCTTAAACAAAGCTATACACAGCTGTAAATCTTCGTTTTAAATATTTTTATATTAGTAATTTATCGCAAATAGTTTTTTCTTAGATTAATATAAATTTTTAAATAAATGTTTTTAATGTACATTATTATGTAAATTGTTTCTTTTATATTTGTTTCGTTTTTAATACTTTTTATGTCTCAATTGTATTTGTTTAACTAAATACTGTAAATTTTCTAATAAAAATAGAGCCAAAAGATAAAGATACATATGCAATTATTATGGAAAACAAATGAAATTTAAAGATTTATATAGGTTAAAGGATCACCTACTTGTAATTTTATAGATAAAAATATCAGTTTGATTGTTAGTTTAAAATAAATATTTATAAAATTGATAGGTATTATATATAGAATAATTATTTATATTTATTAAGTATTTCCGAGATCTCTCCAAAATCTCTCTTTACAACCCTCCGAGATGAGACCGAGAGATGAGAGGGTGACCATTGGTTATGACTAGTGTAAATCAAAGCACATACTTGGCAAGTCTAGGCAGTTAACTTGCAATAAATTTAATTATTGCTCACCACTGTTGTAAAACCCAACTTTGGGTTAAGGTTCTAACCGCTTGTAATTTGCCTAATTCGGGCCAGTCTTGAGCCAGTTCGAGCTAGCTCAAACTCACTCAAGCCAGATCAATTTTTAGACCATAGGTATTGGACCCAAATAGCTATATGAGCATGTTATGAGGGTTGAGTATGTCTGACATGCAAATGATAGCTTGAGTTATGCTATAGCAAAATGTGAGTTATCAGTGCATACGCGAGGTATACTTATGATTTGTATGAATTAGTGAGGGTTTTAGGCCTAGATTTAGGTTGTTGCAGCGTTTAGTATCCGTTTGGGATTTCCACGGTATCTCAGCCACTGTTGCCCCCCCCCAAATGAGACCCTCAAATGTTGTTGTGAGGAGATTAAATATGAAATGTTATAAAGATTTCTAAATGAAGCATTAACATGGTCAACAATTGAGTGGAAGCATAAGAGAATTCATGTCCTTAACTTGAATTATTTAGGATTAGATAAAACACGAAGATACTTTAGTTCCCAGGTTCCACGGAAATGTGTTTTAAGGTTGTCTTTACAGGATTTTTGGTTTCAAATGCAAACTTGAAATAAGTAGAAACCCAAAAATAATTTTTCATAAAAAACAAAAAAATCATTTGAAACTCTTCTTTCTATGCCTACAGCAAATTAAAATGTTCTAAAATGCATGAAACACAAATGATTGTCAATCTTGAAGACTAAGATGAAGATTCCATTTGGAGATTGTATGATGACAGAATCCTTTGCTTTTGTACAGATTAATTGATAAAGAGGCAAAATATACTAATAATAATTAATAATAAAAATATTAATAATTAATAATAAAAATATTAATAATTAATAATAATAATAATAATTAATAATAATAGTTTTAATAATTACACAGCAACAAATAGATAATAATGGGTATATCAACTTAAAAGTCTGACTTTGCAATTTCTGACTAATGTGTACAATGCATCCCATTAAGGTCTGGATAATATCTTTACGAATGTTAGCTTAGTTGATTTCTCTATTAGATGCAAAATAGAAGTCGTGTAGTTTAATATAGTACAAAAATGGTGCCTCTCATCTCTTCGTTTTAAACATAAAAAGACAATCTATTGTAAACCACACAACAATGATATGCCATAAGGAAACATTCATTTCTTCATATAGAAACCACATGAACAAATAGTGTAAGGTCCACATTGACCACAACAATACCCATGAAAAGAGATTTATTATGGCATTTACATAACTTCATAATTAAGGCACTTTTCATTGTCCCGATACTTTATTTAGGTAAGATTTTGATGCCCTACACATAAGGATTTTGTATACAAATATATGTGATCCAAACGTAGCACTTATGTTTTCGAGTTAAAGCATAGTTGTGTTGCACATAGAGTGTTACAGATTCTATGTGTACAATTGCATGACATACAAGTATCGGGGGAAATTTAAAGGATTAAAAGGAATACCTATGTATCCATTAGTCATATTGACACAAGGGTGGAAACCATAGCTAAATGGAGCATTCCAAAGTTCCTTCTCTAGCACCTGCAAAAATAAAGTTACACCCATATTTCATACAAGCAGTAATTTAAATTTATAAAATTAAACTTACTTGCTCACATTCAAGTATCAAAAAGGACTGAAAGATCACAAAACTACCTAGGCCAACTATTGACATATATACATAGAAGATTCAAAGATTAGAAAGGACATATAAAGCAAGGTTTGCGTTATTACATCACTAGATTTCAATGCCCTAGCACACCCAGGCTTGGCATAGAGGATCAATATGGAAGAACACACATGTCGTAGGAAATATAACAACCATGTACAGAAGCACAAGGATGTACACATAAATATATTATTAAATCTAAGAAATCAATTTGCTAGCAAAACTTGAAGGGGCTGTTAGAGAGATTTAACTAAGATCACAAATCAAATTATTAGATCCTACAAACTTAAACCCTTGTGAGATTGAAAGAATGGATACAAAGTAGAAACGATTTAAGCACAATTAAAGATTAATACAATTATGCACAAATAGAGGATGAACAAGACAATCAAGTAATAAGTGATTGAGGTAAATTAGCACAAATTCAAACTCACAACGATACTTTGACAAATGAATCAAACTATACAAATTTCTAAGTGACATTAACTATATTCACTTAGTTCTCTAAAGCAATCAAGTCAAAAAATACAAAAGAACTAAGTGAAGTGTGCAACAAAGTAAAATAAATAAGACTAAGCATACAAAGAGCGAAGGGAGAAAAGAGAAAGACACAAGGGAATTTTTCAAGAGGTTTAGAACTCCTACTCCTTTCTTTTAACTAACCAAATCCTTTGGTTGGGTAGGTCTTCTTAGCTTAACTATGACAACCAACTCGTACGCTTACAAACAACCACAAGCCCTCCATAAGCACCAAGTTCTACGGAATCTTACAACTAACAAGTCTTCCTTCTCAAGCACCCACCAAGTGCTAAGGAGTCTTCCATACAGCTCCTAACAACCTAGGAGCACCAACACTTGAAGCTAATCCCTTCTTTATGAATACCACATCTTGAGCCAAAGGAATCTTCCAAGTAACATCTTCCTTCCCTACGTTAAATGCTCACACACACTTCCAACACCTTGGAAGTTTACAAATTAAGCTCAAACACTTGAATATTACCTCACAGTAATCCTTTCTTTGGATTTTACACAATAAGAAGCATAAGCATCACAAGCAAGATGGAAAGGCCAATCCTAAGCATAAAGCTTGAGCATCCAAGAGGTCTAAGAGAGTTCTATGGGTTCAAGGGAATTAATAGAGTTGATCGTGTCTCAAAACACACACCCCAAAACCATATTTATAGTTTTTGAGGTCCCTTCCCAAAATAATAGTTGTTAGACTTTGAATCTCTAAAATTTCCCTTTTCCATCAACTAGTTTTGCAATTTTTTAAATAATTGGCAGCCAAACAACCTGCCAATGTCCCTGCCGATTGTACCATAACACACTTAGTTGCTTTAGCCAGATAGTTAGGTTACCGTTCGGTTGCCGATATATTTGCCGAACTTTCACTTATACTCCATGCAAGTTTCACCCAAACTTGTGTCTCCTGCCGATGTAAATTTTGGCTACCGAATTCTCCCTTAAAAACACATCACCCCTTTTCCTATGATTTCAATTGGCCAGAGGACTTTCACGTTAGCCCAAGAATTTCACTCTCTACCTTTCAACAGCCAAACACTCAGCCAAAGTGTCTGTCGAACTTTTGTTCGAACACATTAGGGTAAAAACCCTTGACTTTCAGCTGCTGGAGCTCCTGCCGAACTTTATAAACTTCTTATCCATCTTTTGAATCTTGATGATATTGATCCTTGTAAGTTCATGGACTCCAATGAATTATTTAAAGAGTTTGCAAAGTTGCCTCATGAAACAAGGTTCAACAAAACTCATTAAAATCACAGTAACCAAATCAAAATTATCCATGTTATGATAAAGGTATGTGGTCAAACATATGACTGCTATATCCCTTGCCTAGGAAGCAGGCCATTACATCATATACTTCCTAATGAAGAAAAGTTAGAAAGTAAAGATAAAATGCAGCCTTTCGAATGCTATGATTTTGATGGAAATGCCAAACCACAAAAGGCAGGATTCAATAAGTAAGATTAGTGCACTTGCACATAATACTTCTCAAAGTAAAGCCCTTGTATTGAATATCTTAGAAAACAATTTCAACTTGAAGATATGTGAAAACATACACCCAAAATTCCTAATAGACATGTCCAAACCATGGCCTTTGTACCAAATACCGGCCAATACTGTAGAAGGCTCTCTCATATGGCCATTGAAGATTGACTGGAAAATTATGTCCGCACTAATAAGGAAAATTCGCTAGATCTAAAAGGGTTATCTAGCTCAGAATGTCTACCTGGTTCTGTGTATTGGCTACACAACAAACATGCTGAAATCTTGTAAGATAACATGAAAAGGTGATAATATGTTACCTGGAGAATAATAACATTACTCAACAAAGAATCGAGTACTCTTTAAAGATACTAACGTTTAAGGATGAGAAATACTCGTTGAATTTCATACTTACTAGAAAAATGATCTGTTTCATAAAGAGGGAATTTCAACAACTGGTTTTGGTAGTCGTAGTTTGATTCTCATTAACTAACAATAAGATCTGGCTATTGAATCAACAACTCTTAAAAGAAAGGTTTATTTAATGAAAAAAGGGTTTGCCAATAAGTAACAAATGACTGAACTAGAACCAAGTCGTCATTACCTGATTCAAAGTAGAAAATTTAAAGGTAATTTAGATGGTTAATCAATGTGTAATCAACCATAAGCTTTACATTGAAGTTTAAAATACCTGTTTCGCATTGTTGAACTATCTACTTTAAAAGTAAATTAGACGGCTGAACAAGAAGTTTAAATGTTGGTTCTGATAGAATACTAGCTATAAAGCTTCATGCAGGTAGTTAAAAAATAAAAATAAAACAACGACTTATTTGTATAAAATCTGACAAACACCAACATTAAATAAAACATTACAGCAAGAACATCAAATTTATGAGGCTAAAGAAAAAGAAAATTAGCATTTTTTTCTTGAAATGGCTAGATGATCAAGAAGCCTAATATTAAGAGAGTGAGAGAAGCAAACGCGTACCTGAGTAGTGGGTTCTGAGAGGGAGGTGGATGAGAAGCGGTTTTTGAGCTCGATGTCGGTCTTACGAAATGAAAGAAAAAAACCAAGAGGGAGAAGGCGATGAGAAGGGAAGCATACGAGGGGATTGAGAGGAAACAGAAGCTTGCCCAGAGCCTTCGTGGGCGAAAAGACCTCTTCTTTGGCATTTCCACTGCCATAGCCATTGCCTAGATCTCAGATGATAGAATTTCCGTTGGCCATGACCGCCTTTCCTCTCTCCTTTCCGCCGATGGCCTCAGCAGGCTCGAACCCCAATTTCCCACCCTAGTCGGGTGGCTAGTGACGCGAAAGTGTGGATTCGATTTACATGGGTAGGAGATTTAGAGTTGGAATAGTGGACAACCTTGCTACCCTCAATTAAATTTAATATTTTAGTTTTAGTAAAAAGTTAAATGATCAAGAGTCCAGAAACACTGAAAACTAGAAGAGAGCCTTCGTAAGCCGGTGACAAAATATTTTTAAGGGTAGTGCTCAACCTGGGCAAGTATTACAACCCGAAGAGGATGACATGATGAAAGTGCCTTGTATCACGGCATGTTAATTAGCCGCACAAAATGATGATTCAGCTTTCGTCTTAATGAGCCCGTGTCACGCATTGAGTGGCACGCAAGGTGTAACACCCCAGATCCGGTTCACACTCGTGAATCGAAGCTGGCACGTTACCAGCCCCGGTTAGGTCGGCTAACCCGAACCTAACTCATACGGATCCAATCTCGGCGTCTTAAGATGTAGATACAACTTGTCATGCATGGATAAATGCATAAAACCCTAACATGATACTACATGGATGACATGCAACCTAAATTTCACACCAACACAATTACAATCAAAATTAGTAAAAATTCTAAAACGAAAGGGACAGAATTTCCCCTAAAATTGTAATTAGGGGCCACCCTGTCAAAATCATATATTCAAACATATATACGCATAGCAACAATAGCATTCACACAGACTTCTAATCTACTATATTCATCATTCTCTGAACTTTGGGTCCTAACCCATCACACTTTTGCTGCGCTACTCTGATCATTTTATTTCATGTCATTGTCATGCCTCAAACATTTAATCATAGCATGTTTATAAAATAACATCATAAACAAAATATTAAACATTCAATCACCCAATATGTGTGTGCAGAAGACCTTATTGCTCCTCCGTCCTGGCCGGCACATCCATCTCGTGCTTATCACCTACATATATATAAGAAAAACGTCAGTAACAAGCGTTACTGGTCCGAAAAGAAAATAACTATAACAAACTGGCTATGAGAGCAAACTCTCATATGAAAGAAAACAACATATACTCCACGTGAACACTCTGAAGGGCACTACTGAGGAGCCACTGGGCTGCAGACCTGGTAGCATCCCGAACTTACTGATCTGCTGCTGGTACTGTGCCGCTCTCGGCACTTCTTTTCAGTACTTCTCGTGAAACTTTATCCTAAGCCCTCTCCTTACCTCCATATTTCTCCTGGCCTTAAGCACGAAGGCCGAGTACTCTTAGGCAGTCGCCTTTAGTACCCTTTGAACCACAAGTCCGGACATGCGCTGTACTAAACAGTACCCGTAAACCTCCACGTTCTCCGGGTGTGAGGAACTCAAATGCGGAGTTGTCAGGATCCCTCGGGAATGGAACAGTCCACTGGCACTAATCCAGAGCCCGCTTTGACTGTCACGGCATCCTCTGCATGGTACGTGCAGTCGATTTCTCCGTCTCTCGTCTCACTGAAAACGCGAAAACTACATATATATAGGGCTGGGTAGGGATTTATATAATAGGCCCGAAGGCAACTTTTGGTGGATCTTGTTTTCGAAATCAACCTCGAGGGATCTCATCCTCGAGGGGTTATTAATCCGGAAAATGCTCGGTTAAATGGCCCGAGTTAAGTGGGATCCGATAAAACGCTACTTAACCCGTCCTGCAGACAATAAATCAAACATACAATAGAAAAGATCATAAAAATCAGAGAGAAGTCCTAACGGACCTGGTAGAAGCTCCAAGCGTGTCATCGCGCCTAGGCGGCGAGCTCCTACTCCGTACCTACACATCAAAACTAAATACTAACGCCCTCTAACTACTGATGCATCAAAATCAATGAATACCACACACGACATAATAATCATCCATCATAGTCACATAATCATAAAAGAGAATAATCCTAACTCAAACTATTCATACTATATTTTATTCTGTTTCTCTAAATTACATCATGATCACTTATCATGCTCCAACTCATTTTATCTCATTAGCTCGCTTACTATTCATTTACAATTCCTCAAATCATACCATCATTACTTCATTAGTAATTAGGCATTATCATGATAAATAATCAGTCCTACCATGCTATGCTAATAATCATCAATTTAAATAATCAAATTAGAGGTAATTATACCTCACATCGTCGGCAATCGGCGACGGCTAGGGTTTCGTCGCGTGTCTCGGAGCTTGAATTCGGCGCTCATCGGCGTCCGAAGCTCGATCGGGCTCGACTGGGTGAGCCCCGCGGAAGATCCGATGAATTCCAGTGAATTCCAGAAATTTCGATTTTTCGGCTATTTTCCGGCAGCTGCTGGAGGTTTTCCGGCGACAATCGCCAGCGGCGTCCATTGGCCGGAAAGTGGTCATGTTGGGTACCCTCGGAACCGGCTCGGCGAGCCCGACTCATCTACGAGGTCGACGCGGCCAACGGAGGTGGTAGCTCGCCGGAAAATGCATAAGATGGAGCGGCGGCGATGGGTCGCTAGATCCGGCCGGCTAGGCCGGCGATGGCCTCCGCTCTGGTCGGGAAAGGCAGCTGAGGGGTCGAGGACGTCGAGCCGACCACCTGATCGTGGTGGCGACGGTCGGCGGCGGCACGATCGGCGACGCAAGTGCTGCATCACCGCGGTGATTCCTCGCGTCGCGGCGGCCAGCTCGTGGCCGGGCCTGGTCGGGGCGGCAGGGCGACGCCGTGGCCGGGCTGGGCGGCGTCTGCGGCCAGTGTCGGCGGTGGCGCGCGAACAGGGGCGGCGCGGCGGCTAGGGTTTGGGCATGGGGGAGAAAAGGTCGGGGGTGGAGAAGAAATGGTTGGGTGGCAAACTTGTAATTAAGACTTGACTCGTCTCCGGCTCAAGTCAAGTATAATAACTAACTCATATTAAATCCTAAAAAAATTCATAAAAATCGAGAAAATCCCGTAAAATCAAACAACACCAAAAAAATCATAATGATATGCTCTAGAACTATCAACCTACCCAAAATGCCAGTAACGCGTCCTAACGCGGTAAACAGCCTAAAACTAATTGTACGATCCATTATATATCATAATAAAAAAAAATGAACTGCATACTCTCATATATTCTAATAACTCATTCTTTTCTGTTGTGTTCATGATGTTATCATCATATACTTGGGTACACATGACCCTCATGGCTCATACACGAGACCGGCGTCGGCTCAGTTCACGTGTTTTGAAACTGACTCGACTCAAAAATAACGGTCGAACCAACCGGTTCTAAATATAAAACCCTGACTCGAATCGTGGGTTTTACACAAGGTGAGTGCATTACTTTTGATTCTCATATGTGTCACCCTAAAGTTCGTAAAAGAGGAAAAATAATTGTTGGAAAATTTTATCATAATAAAGTTTGGAAATTGCACACTTTATTGAAGAAAACAAACCAAAAACTATTTGCACCAAAGAACTCATCAATTTCAAATCTAGGGCACACGGAAGCACTTTCTTTAATACAAGAATATTGTCTTTGCACTATAGCATTAGGAGTAACTCACATAAAAAATAGAATGAATTCTTTGTAACGATTCATTTCAAAATACAAATTAATGGACCTAAGTCATCTCTTTAAAAGTAGTTAACTAAAATTAAAGATTTATATTATATTCTCACTTATAAATATGATTTTACTCAGTAGATATTAAATATATGATTAAGTTGAGGGATCTCATATTCTTCTCCTTCAGAGTACAACAACAAAGATAGTCTTCAACCTCTTATATTTGGTTTTGTATTTTTAAGAATTGGTTTTGTACAACCTAGCTCATCAATCTGGTGTTTTGCAATCGGTTTAATTTTAGCTCAACTTGGTTAGTGTGTAGTCGGGTTTAAAACATCCCACTTTGACTCACTCACAAACCAAACCAGAAATGCTATTAACAATCGAATCATTCACTAATCTACTTAATTCAGTTAGGTCGACTTAGATCTACCCTCAGCATCTGAAGAAGGTAATAGAAACATTAAATGCATGGATGAGGTGCTTAAACTCTAACGTGATTCTAGATGAATGCTATGATATATCAACCACATTCAAAACAATGCAAACTCATTAAAAAGTCGAAAATAACATTTTGTAAAATAAAACGAACATAATCTCCCCTAAAAGTGCAATAGGGACTACCCTGTCAACAACAACAATATATAAATATATAGTGATAAAAACTTATAACATTGTCAAAAACATTTTTTTTCACACACAATCACATCATAACTATAATTCACACACAACAATTCCTACAACAAATCATTATAATATTCATCTACCATAATTCATAGCAATTCATCACACCAAATTTTCATTTCATTCGGTAGGTACATATGTGCGTGGTGCATCGCTACTCCTTCGCAGTCTCGACAACACTGAGTCATTTTAGTTCCCACCTACATTTAAATTACAAAATGACACTAACGAGTGTTCGTGGTCCAAAAATAACTCATAATCAAACTTGCACAGGAGTGCTGACTCTTCTATTAAATGAAATCATTCATATTCTTCTTCATAGAATCTCTCATAAGGGCACTAATCAGTAGTCATCAGTCTTGGCTTGACAGTGTCCTATTCTGACTCATCAGATGCCTCGACATTTTCAAACTATCCCTTGCATAGGAAAATTAATTATCCTAAAGCTCTCTACATCATTTGTATCACTCCTTGCCCAGAGCACAAAGGTCAAGTACTCTCAGGCAGACACCTTCATTACCATTTGAATACACAAATTTAGACATGCACTGCATTGCAATACCTATAATCCTCTACACTTCTTTGGGTTTGAGGAACTCATACATGGAGTTGTCAAGACCCCTCAGTAATAGAATGACCCGCTCACCAATCCATAGCCCGCTTTGACTAGCATGTGCAAATGCTAATGGTGTGCGTGAGTCTACTTTCCCTTATCCCACATCTCACTGTAAAACACCAATAAAACTATATATACATAGGTCTAGATAGGGACTTTAATATAATAGGCCCGAAGGCATCATGATCTAGATCCGAGTTTTTAAAAATAAACTCAAGGGATATCATCTCCGAAGGTTATTAATCCAAAAATTTGTACGACTAAATGGCCCATGTAGAGTGGGCTAGGATAAATCCACCACTCAACATGTCCACTTACCTATTAAAATAAATCATGATAGAGTGAGACAGTCAAACCAGAAGAGAATCTTAATTAGACCTAGTAGAAGCTCCAATTTTATCTACGTACTTAGGCGGCGAGCTCCTACTTTGTACCTACACATCAAAATTAAAAACTAATGCCCGCTATGATGCATTTACACATCCTAATGAACATGCTTAATCAAAGCACTCACATGAATCCACATCAAGTTTTCTAGGCTATGTTACATTTAGTTAACAATTCATACTTAATTTACTTACTTAGTTCATTAGCATTTATTTCAATACAATTCAAATTATAAAAATTCATTTTTATTTACAAAAAAATTATTTTACTTCGTCCATCAATCAATTCCTATCATGTTGCAATAATAATTATAAATTTTAAATAATTAGGTCAAAGTTAATTATATATCGTGTCGCTGACGATCGGTAACAACTAGGATTTGTCATGCGGTTCAGGATTCAAATTCGGCACCAAGCAGCGTCCAAAGTTCGATTGGGTTCGGTTATAAATATTCGGTGAAAATTTGGCCATTTCTAGCCAATTCTGGCAAATCTTGTTTTTTGATAGTTGCTGACAATTCCCTTCAGTTTTTCGGCGGCTCAACACCAGCTCGGCGAGCTTAACACGACTATAGTGGTGGTGAGGATGACAATGGCAACTATGATCGCCGACGGCTCATCACTGCGCCGATCGTAAGTCAGCTAGGGTCAGTCGGCTTGCCCGATCAGCCCTTGGTTAGCTCGGTGGCGGTGTACAGTGAGGGGAAAGATTCCTAGGGTTGAAGCGGAAGGTGATGGCAGCACAGCAGGGGTAGAGCGGTGCGGCCAATGGCAGAGCAGCGTTCAGAGAGTGACATGTTCCAACAATGTTAGAAATGTCGTGGAGGCTGGGCGGTGGTCTAGAAGATGGGGGATGCCACATGTAAAACCCGTGACTCGAGTCAGGGTTTTACGTTACCGAACCAGTCAGTTCGACCGTTGGTTCGAGTCGAGTCAGTTTCATGAACCGCGTGTTGAGTCGAGGCCAGCCATGAGTTATGAGCGATGAGAGTCAGGTGTTCGTGAATATATGATGATAACTTCAAGAAGATGGTGAGAAATGAGTTATCAGAATATATGAAAGTATGCAGTATTTTTCCTTTTTATATGTTTAATCGTAGAAATAGTTTTAGGCTGAATAACACATTAGGACGCGTTAGATTATATTCGGATGGGTTATTAGTTATAGAGCATGTCATTTGGATGTTGTTGTGTTTGTTTTGTTTTATGAGAATTTTCCATATTTTTCTAAATTTTTGTTAGAATTTATTACAAACTAGTTATTATTTTGGCTCGAGTATGAATCATGTCAATACTTAATTACGAAACTGCCATTAAGTGTATTTTCTCCCTCTCGACACTTACCCTCCAAAAACCCTCGCCGCTGTGTGTTGCCGTCGCCACCGTTGCCGACGCCGCCCTGCCGCCGATAGACGCCACTCCGCCTTGCCGTGCCGCCCCAACAGATCCCGGCCACTGATCGCCTGCCGGCGTGCCGCCGCGATGCCGTGAAGCTGCCTCGGCCGTCGCCACTCCGAGCCTAACTCCGCCACCGTCTGGGCCACGCTGCTACCGTTGTGACCCCGACGACACCCCCTCCCCATAGCCGACGTTTCCCCCATCATCTTGACCGCCATCGAGGCCGGCCGTAGCCCCAATCGGAGGACACCGCCATCGCCGCCCATTTTCGATGCCGCCGTCTCGGCTACCCTGTTTGACAGCACCATTGGACCAAGCTCGTCGAGCTGGTGCAGATAGACCCCCTGATTGCCCCGTCCCGAATCATCGCTGGAAAACCGCCGGAATCCGCCGAAAACTGCCGACACTCGCCGGAAAACCGCCAGAACCGCCAGAAAATTGGATTCATGGGAAATTCGCCGGATCATCCGCCGAACGCACCTGGTCCAATCTAATCAGACTTTGGATGCCGCTAGGTTCTGAATTCGAGTTTCGAGCCACGAAACGGAAACCCTAGCCATTTTCGACGCGAGGTATAATTTATTTTAACTTAATTATTTAAAAGTATTGATTATTAGAATTGCATGCTAGGATTGGTGAATTGCGTGTTATAATTATATGTATGCATGTAGAATTGATTAAGGATAAAATATGAAATTTGTTTGATTGAGTGGTGTTAAAAATGGAGGCTAAGAAACTAATTAGGGTAACTAGGTAATGATCAAGATCTAATGCAAACTAGCCTAAGTAGACTTGCTAGAATTGATATAGGTTGATGTGTGTTGATTGATGCGTGATTGTGTTGATTGTGTGTGCATACTATAGGATGTGTGATTCATCATGCGGAGTTAGTTTTTAGCTTGATTGTGTAGGTACGGTGTAGGAGCTCGCCGCCTAGGCACGTGCACCCATTTGGAGCTTCTACCAGGTCTGTTTAGGATTCGTTCTCTGTTTAAACTTGTGTTTTCAAAGGGTACTAAAGGCGACTGCTTGAGAGTGCTCGGCCTTCGTACTCAAGGCCAGGAGTAATATGGAAGGTGCAAAGGGCGGAAAGGAATGAGATTTGATGCGAGAAGCGATAGAGAAATGGCCAAGGTATGAGAATGAGAAAGAAGGGGGATGCTATCGACCTGAGGGCGACGACTTCCATATGTGCCCTGATGAGAGTTCTTGAGGAAGTATATGGTTTTCATTCAACAGGAGAGTTTGCTCTCCTGTGCCAGATTGATATTAGTTATTTTCCGGGCCGGTAACACTCGTTACTGACGGTTTTCTATATATATGTAGGTGAGGAATGCGAGCGATGAAAGCTGTCGGGACTGCGGAGGAGCAGCACGGAACCGCGCACCCATGTACTTGCCGCATGTAACATATAATGATGATGTGTTAATGCTATGTGAATGATAATTTAGATGTGTTTGTTTGGATGAAATTCCTGTTATGAAATGAACGGATAGATGTGAATGAGCAGGGACCCTTGAGTTCAGCCTCGGCTTAGATGAAAACAAATGAGATAATAATGGAATGTCGCGGTAGATTTTTATGTTTTGTCGTATTTTGATAAAAATATTTATATACCTTTGTTGTGGACAAGTTGGCCCTTATTGCACTTTTAGGGGAAACTCGGTCCGTTTTTACGTAGTAGTATATATTTTCTTTTGGTTTCTCATTTATTGTTTTGTCTTGTTTTTGCTTGTACATCATAGCATGCATGTAGGACCGCGTTAGAACCCAATTGCTCCCATTCATGTATTTCACGTTTGTATCTCCATCTTGAGACGCCGAGGGCAGATCCGGGTCGGCTTAACCGAACCCAGTAGATTAGCGAACGGTTTGGTCGCCGGTGACATTTTCGGGCCGGTTCACGGGTAAGCCGAAATGGGGTGTTACAACACAATAGATCTCTGACAGAGTCGAAAACATCGATCATCGGTAGTGCGGGGCCCAGAGGCAATGTAGGCGACAAGGATGGGGGCGGCGATGGGGTGAGAAGGGGAAGGTGTCGAGGTAAGGATCTCGGGGGCAATCTAGTAAATAAAGTTGACTCAACTCTAACTCGAGTCAAAAATAACAACTAACTCCTAATAAATTAAAAAACAAATCTAAAAGAATATGGAAAAATCCATAGTTGCAAAAATTGGAATCAGACGTTGAATTGGATTTGAAAGGAGTCATTGAATCGGAACAATTCATTAAAAAATCGACAAGAATCCGTTCACTTGAATTAGTCAAAATCGGCAAGTGTATATTATATTTTATGGCATTCCATTTTGATATTATAGTGTGTATTATATTTTATAGTACTTTATTATATTTTTCTTGATTTTTTAATTATTTATAATTAGCATTAATTTTTGCCAAGGCAAATGATGCCTCCAGCTGCCGTGCAAACACCCCCACCTAGCCCACCCTCAACCCATGCCCCCCACCCAGTCGCCCCCTAGCCCAATCGCTCCCCATCCCACCCCCGTCAACCCCTCGCCTCGCCCCCCACCGTTGCCGCCCACAACCACCACCCTTCCCTTCCTTCCCCACCCCCAGCTGCCCCACCCATCCCTTGTCATCGTCGCCACCCCCCCACCCCCCACCCACGTGCTGCACCACTAGCCCTTGTCGCGCCAAATCGGCTCAAATTGGCCGACTCATGGACCGATTTTTACAACTACCGATTTGCCTATTTTTTTGAATTAGAATCCTTTCGATCTGATTTAAATCAATCGATTTCGAGTGGAATCGGCCGATTTTTGCAGCTATGAAAAAATCACATATAATATAATACACTCAATAACATCAAAATGATATATTCTATAACTAATTAACCCATACAAACTGCTATATAACGCATCCTAATGTGTTATTCGGCTTAAAAAATTCTAAAATCAAATATATAAAAAAAATAACTGCACACTGTCATATACTATGATAACTCATTTCTCATCATTTCTCGGATGTTATCATCATATACTCGGGTACACTTGACCGTCATCACTCATAACGCATGGCTGGGCTTGGCTAGTATGCGGGTCATGAAACTAACTCAACTTAAACCGACGACTGAACCTACTAATTCATTACTATAAAATTCTAACTCCAATTACGGGTTTTACAACCTTCCCACCTTAGAAAAATTTTGTCCTTAAAATTTTACCGAAGGAAGTTTCAAACTCATCAATAATCTGAAGAGCCAAGTCCCAACTAAAGTGCCTGATCATGAAGCTAGTTGCTTGAATATCACTGGGTATCTCTTCCTCATTTTGTCTTCATGTTCCCATGTTGATTCTTCAACTCCTCGTCGAGTCCACTACACTCATACTAGAGGAACTTCTTTCCATTGGAGAACTTTCACTCGGTGATCCACGATCTTGACTGCATCTTCTGTATATGTCAAGTCATGTTGCAACTCTATCTCTCTAAAACTAACAACATGAGAGTTTTCTGGATGGTACACCTTCAACAATGACACATGGAAGACATCATGCATAGCTGATAGATGAGGCGGCAATGCTAGCCTATAAGCCACTAGTCCAATGCGCTCGATCATATCAAACGGTCCAATAAATCGTGGACCAAGGTTCCCACACATCCCGAATCTCATGTTTCCCTTAGTCAAAGAGACCTTTAGGAGAATGTGTTCTCCTAACACAAAATGAACCTCATGTCTCTGCTGATCGGCATAACTTTTTTGTCTGTCCTACACTAACTTCATTCTCTTCCTGATCCGCATTACTATCTCCTGTGTTTGCTGAATTATTTCTAGCCCAACTACCATTGGTTTGCTACCCTACACCCAACATACTAGGGATCGACATTGTCTAGCATAAAGCACTTCGAATGGTGTCATTTCGATTGTGGCCTGATAATTGTTATTGTACGAGTACTCTACTAGAGGTAGATGCTCTTCCCAACTTCCTCTGAAGTCGAGAATGCTTGCTTGGAGCAAATCCTTTAGTATTGTAAGGTGCTCTCAGTCTACCCGTCTGTTTGAGTATGAAATGTTGTGTTGAATCTTGACTCAATGCCCATAGATGTCTTGAGAGTTTTCCAAAATCAAGATGTGAACCTCAGATCCATGTTTAATATGATCTCCCGTAGCACTCCATGTAGCCGTATATCTGATCACTGTATAGCGTGGCCAAAGTGGTCAGTGGGTAATCCATCCTGATTGGTATGAAGTGTGCACTCCTTGTGAGTTGATCTACTATGACCCAGATAGCATCCTTCTATTGGTGGGTCCTCGGCAAACCAACCACAAAGTAGTACGCTATGCTCTCCCACTTCCACTCTAGGGTTTCCAATGGTTGTATTGTTCCACCTATACATACATGCAAAGCTTTCACTTGTTGGCACACCAAACATCTAGCGACTGTGTCGTACACCTCTCTCTTCATTCCTGGTTACCAATAAGTTCATCGGATATCGTGATACATCTTCACTCCACATAGATGCATTGCGCATTGCAAATGTAGCATGCATTTGTGTCTGCTCTGCACTCACCTCCATGACGACGTTTGCAAATCTAACAGAAAGGTAGTCGGTTGCCCTGAACCTGGCCATCCATATCCCTCATGGCACCTGGTGCATCTGCTCAACATCTTTGTTCTGGTCCATGCTCTAGCTAATATGGCCCTCTGCTCAAAGTATTGGCAAGGTCGAGCAGCTATAACTCACTCTTACTCACCTGCGGCTCTTGCTACATCACCAAAAATAGCAAACTTCCTATCTAAGTAAGCCATCTGGACCTCATGATGGAAACCATCTAAAAGGGCACTATTCTCTTTCTTTAAATGGGAACCAAATCTGGCGCAAACCTTTCCAGAGCTCTGAATCTAGTCTCATATTGCACCACTATCATAAGACCTTGCTTCAGTGTGTAGAATTCTAGCTCCTTTCTCTTCCTAACATTTGGAAAAAAGTACTTCCCAAACTCTCCTATGAACTCTTCCTATGTGATGTCTTAAAGTTGTCGGTGAGCAAATGTGGAACCCATCATTAAAGTCGACAATATTCTGGCTTCATCTTGGACTACTCCTATAGTGATGCATACCATGTGCTCCATTGGGCATGCCATATTGCCAAACACTACTATAGCTGATGATATCCACAAGATTGCCTCTTCTGTATCCAACTTCCCAACATCCACCATTTTTCACTAACTTTTCAAATTGCCACAGTTCCAAATTTCCTGCTTTAGCTGGTCTGTTAGATCCTTCTCCTAGCTCATGCTGCAAAAATTGTAGTCCTGTACCTACTAGTACACTGTCAAATCTTGCAGCTCTACTTCCACCTGCAATATGCCTGCTACCTATTACTATGGGTCCATTAACATCTAGGCCCATTCTTGCCTGAAATGGGACAAATAAAGGAGCCGTTGTTCGAGTAGCCCTTTGTTGCAATGGTGGTGGAGGAGACGGTGACGAAGGGCCCATGGGAACTACTGGCTCTCCTAGTGCCTCATCTTCCACTACTGGTCTCTTCTCAGCTCTAACTATTGAGAGGGCTATCTGTCTGCGCTCCCTCTTGAATTCCTCTTTGTTTTGCTGGATCTATATCCGAGCCTCAGCAAATCTAGCAATCACTGCATCTCTCTCCTATCTGGTAGGACTACTGCAGTGCCTGTCATGGTGACGACTCCCACTACGTCGACTAAGTGAGATTGGCACACTGGCCTTTCCGAATAACATGGCAGTCCTAGGTCAACTAGATGTATTGTCATTGTGACCATGGCTGTGATTGTCTTGTCTATGCAATGGAAGGGACGGGGCCCTAATCGATGTCCTACAAGTCTGTCTCACCATTCTGCTAGTAATCACTCCTCTAACCTAAACACCCTGTCACACTGGTGATTGGTAAGAAAATTTACAATAAAAAAATTAAGACAGAAATATACCTATCTACACAACTTGGAAGTAGCTTTTGCACACATGAAACCAGTAATACATCTACCATCTTAATCAACCAAGGATTACCTTTGATACTAAGACTATAACACCCCATTTTCCTCACCTATGAAACGAACTGGAAATGCTACTGGCAAATGAACCGTTTGCTAATTCAACACCCCGATTTCGATTCACCTGATAACCAAATCAAAAATCTTACGATCTAGTCAAGTCATGTTTAAAGTTGTTGGTCGGTAAGACTCGAGCAATAAAATAGATAAGAATAACCCACTTGGTGTCATGAGAATGGAAGACATTTTTAAATATGGGTCAAAACACATCAAATATAAATAAAAGTAAGTACAAAATAACAGTGCTGAGCAAAAGTGTGTGTAGCATTTACTCCATTTCAAGACCTACATATATAATATGAAAAATATCAGTAACGAGTGTTACTGGTCCGAAAAATAACTAGTGCAACTGGCAAATGGGTATTCCATTACCCACGAAACTTATAAAACTTCAGAATTGCCTCACATTGGGCGGTAAGCAAACATACTTAAACAAGTATCAGCTCACATGCACGGTTTATATTTATATTCATACATAGAATGCTTAAGCCCTCACATCTTCTATATTTCACCCGTTATGGTACTCGAGTGGCAAAAGGAGCAGTTACGTTAGTGCCACAAATTTCGAAAATGTGTTGTGTTACGTAGTACCCTCATACACTGCACTACCTTAAGGTTTGAAGGATTACTAGTGTGGTCCATACTGCTCAGTCTCTTATTCATGAAATTCGTAAAAATGCGCGTACTTATATTTTAGGTTTAGGGAAGAGACTTATATCATATATTTTCTAGAGCTTTAGTTCGAAAACCAACAAGAGATCTCATCTTTGTAGTTTTATTAAACATGTGTTGAAATACAGCTAAATGGTCTGACATCAGAGGGATCTGATAAAACACTGCCGATGTCGCCCTACGTTTAAAACACGATTATACTCTACACACAGTAAGTCAAGCAGAGAGGGGAGTCCTATGGATATGTGGTCTAAGCTCCAAGCATATCAACACATCTACGACGAGTTCAGACTCCGTAACATACATCAAAACCCACTACTAGGTAAAAATACCGATGTCTTTATATGATGTATGCTCGTGGTGTGTGCTCATATCATCAATACATCACAATAAAGAAAGCAATACTAACAAACCTATAATTAAACATGTGACACGTAAATCGAGACATAATAATAATAAATAAATAAATAGACAAAGAAATACACTCATAGATAATTAGATAAACAATAAATATATGAACATAAATAACACTCTAAACATAAAATAAAAATATAATTATACTATACGAATACACCAGTAAACACGAGTAAATGTCATATACACTTGTGTTAGTAAATATACAAGTAATTAAATAAATAATTAATTAATTAATAATAATTCAATAAATAAATAAATAAGCAAATAGTTAATACTCATTAATCATGAATAATAATAATAGCATGCTATATAGTAGAAGAATACATCATTAAATACAAATAAATAATAACAAACGTGCGAACAAACAAATAGATAAATAAATAAATACATATATATATATACACAATTTAGTAAATATAAATAAGATTAATATTAATAAGCAAATATATCATTAATAATAATAAGTAATTGTACAAACATGCATTATAATCAATAAATACATGACTAATACCAAATGAATAATAATAAATAAATAAATAAAAGAATAAATAAAGAAAAATAATCATAACATCCAAACATGCTAACTCATGTGAATTGTAAAACTCGTGACTCGAGTCAGGGTTTTATGTTACCGAACCAGTCGGTTCATCTGTTGGTTCGAGTCGAGTCAGTTTCATGAACCGCGTGCTGAGTTGAGGTCAGCCGTGAGTTATGAGCGATGAGAGTCAGGTGTACCTGAATATATGATGATAACGTCGAGAAGATGGTGAGATATGAGTTATCAGAATATATGAAAGTATGTAGTATTTTTTTCTTTTTTATATGTTTGATTGTAGAAATAGTTTTAGGCCGAATAACGCATTAGGACGCGTTGGATTATATTCGGGTGGGTTATTAGTTATAGAGCATGCCATTTGGATGTTGTTGTGTTTGTTTTATTTTATGTAATTTTTCCATATTTTTCTAGATTTTTTTAGAATTTATTACAAGCTAGTTATTATTTTGACTCGAGTAGGAATCGAGTCAATACATATTTACGAAACTGCCATTGAGGGTATTCTTCTCCCTCCCGACACTTACCCTCCCTAAACCCTCGCCGTGTGCGCTGCCGCCGCCGCCGACGCAGTGCTGCCAACAATCGACGCCCTCCTGCCTTGCCGTGCCGTCGCCATGCCGCCACGACCAACCCCGGCCACCGATCGCCTGCCAGCGCGTCGCCGCGACGCCACGAGGCCGCCTCGGCCGTTGCCACTCCGGGCTGGATTCCGCCGGCGCCGACGTCGTACACCGCCGATCAACGCCGCCCTGCCCCGCCGTGCAGTCGCCGTGCCGCCACGATCCACCCCGGCCACCGTCTCGTCGCCACGACGCCAATCACCCCACAAGCCACGACACGCTCCCTCGTCGATTCACCGCCGTCCGGGCTGCTCCGCCACAGCTGTGACCCCGACATTTCCCCCATCATCCAGACCGCCATCGAGGCCAGCCACAGCCCCGATCGGAGCACGCCGCCGCTGCCCCTTTTACGCCGCCGCCGCCACCTTTTCGAGGCCGCCGCCGATGGCCATCGCCGCCCTGGCTGCTTTGTTTGACACCACCATTGGACCAAGCTCGTCGAGCTGGTGCCGATAGACCCCCTGATTGCCCCGTCCCGAATCATTGCCGGAAAACTGCCGGAATCCGCCGGAAAACCGCCGACACTAGCCGGAAAACCGCCGGAACCGCTGGAAAATTGGATTCGTGGGAAATTCGCAGGATCATCCGCCGAACGCACGCGGTCCAATCTGATCGGACTTCGGACACCGCTAGGTGTCGAATTCGAGTTTCGAGCCACGAAACGGAAACCCTAGCCGTCGCCGATTTTCGACGACGCGAGGTATAATTTATTTTAATTTAATTAGTTAAAAATATTGGTTATTAGAATTGCATGCCAGGATTTGTGTGTGTGTTATAAATATATATATTTTTTAATGTAGGTTTGATTAAGAATAGAAATATGAAATTGTTTGGTTGAGTGGTGTTAAAAATGGAGGCTAAGAAACTAATTAGGGTAACTAGGTAATGATCTTGATCTAATGCAAACTAGCCTAAGTAGACTTGCTAGAATTGATATAGGTTGATGTGTGTTGATTGATGCGTGATTGTGTTGATTGTGTGTGCATGCTATAGGATGTGTGATTCATCATGCGGGCGTTAGTTTTTAGCTTGATTGTGTAGGTATGGTGTAGGAGCTCGCCGCCTAGGCGCGTGGACCCGTTTGGAGCTTCTACCAGGTCCGTTTAGGACTCGTTCTCTGTTTTACGCTATTCTATTGTGGATTTGATTTATCATGTGCAGGACGAGTTAAGTGGCGTTTTATCGGATCCCACTTAACTCGGGCCATTTAACCAACAGTTTTGTTTCGGATTAATAACCCTCGAGGATGAGATCCCTCGAGTTTGTTTTTGAACTTCAGATCCAGCTCACGATGCCTTCGGGCCTATTGTATGAATCCCAACCTAGACCTATATATATGTATAGTTTTTGCGTTTTCAGTGAGAGATTGAATGAGGGAAATCCGACTACCGTGCTACGCGAGCGGGCACGTGTGTGTCGATAGTGGGCTCTGGAATGGTGTGTGGGCCGTTTCATTCCCGAGGGATCCTGACAACTCCACCTTTGAGTTCCTCAAACCCGGAGAAGTGTGGAGGTTCACGGGTACTGCATTGCAGCGCATGTCTAGACTTGTGGTTTCAAAGGGTACTAAAGGCGACTGCCTGAGAGTGCTCGGCCTTCGTGCTCAAGGCCAGGAGTAATATGGAAGGTGCAGAGGGCGGAAAGGAATGAGATTTGATGCGAGAAGCGATAGAGAAATGGCCAAGGTATGAGAATGAGAAAGAAAGGGGGACGCTGTCGACCCGAGGGCGACGGCTCCCATATGTGCCCTGATGAGAGTTCTTGAGGAAGTATATGGTTTTCATTCAACAGGAGAGTTTGCTCTCCTGTGCCAGATTGATATTAGTTATTTTCCGGGCCGGTAACACTCGTTACTGACGGTTTTTCTATATATATGTAGGTGAGAAATGCGAGGGATGAAAGCTGTCGGGACTGCGGAGGAGCAGCACGGAACCGTGCACACATGTACCTGCCACGTGTAATCTATAATGACGGTGTGTTATTGCTACGTGAATGATAATTTTGATGTGTTTGTTTAGATAAATTGCTTGATATGAAATGAACGGATAAATGTGAATGAGTAGTGAGTTTGGAGTTCAGGCTCGGTTGAATTGGAACGAAGGAGATAATGATGAATGCTACGGTAGATTATCATGTTTTATCGTATTTTGATAAAATATTTATATACCCTTGTTGTGGATAATTTTTTATTAAAAAATTTCTTGCCATTGCATGGTTTTGTTTTGCTTGCACATCATAGCATGCATGTAGGACTACGTTAGAACCCACGCATCCCATCCATGCATTTCATGTTTGCATCTCCATCTTAAGACGCCGAGGGTAGATCCGGGCCGGCTTAACCGAACCCAGTAGATTAGCGAACGGTTCGGTCGCCGGTGACATTTCTGGGTCGGTTCACGGGTGAGCCGAAATGGGGTGTTACATGAATATTCATTTAAACTAATATGGATGTTCTCGAATTCCAAAAAACGGTATAGGAAAAGATGAAAACAGTTCGAAAATTAGCTGAACCAGTCCAAACCAAAGTGAATTAGACCGAGTCAAATGGGCCGAACCAACTCCATTTGGGTTAACTGGAAAATGGGTTTGGTTGACTAGGTGGACATGAACTGGATTGATGGACATGGACACTAGCTCAAACTTGCAGACTCGGGCATGAATTGGCGGGCTGGCAAACCTGGGCATGGCCAAGTTGATGCGAACGCAGGCAGTCGGACATCAGCAGCTACATTGGCAAACGATCTGGATGGGGGGCAGCAGTGCCCGTTGTCGGAAAACACCGACAACAAGGCGGCTGGGGTAGCCGCTGGTCGGGATTGATGGCCCATGTGACGTGGAACATGATGGTGGTGGCGATTGGCGGAGTCCGTCTGGTGGCTGGTCGAAAAATGGCCAGAAAGAGGGCGATATCGCCGTCAGGTGTGGTGACATCGCCGACGGCAATTGCAGCTGTGGTGGTCATCGTGGGTTGTTGTAAAATGGAGATATCAGCAATATGAAGCTACGTAGGTGTTTGGATCGGTCGAAGGTGGCTCGCCGGTGCCGAAAAAAGGCCTGAAAGGTGGCGGTGACAGAAATCAAGTTGAAAAACTCCCTCACCGATAGAGAGTGCAGTGGTGCCGGTGGTCGTGAATGGTATGAATGAAAAGTTGGCTGCGAGGCAGTCATTGGGGTGCTGGTCCCGTGGCCGGGGGCAAGGCTGGGACTCACAAACGGCTGAGGTGGTGGTGGCATTAGGGGTGTAACTATGAAATCCCGAGAAATCTATCATAAGTAACATGGGAATGCTAGGGCTAATGTGGACGGCTTAGATCTTGCCACATGGCATGATCTTAATGTTTGACAACTCTCCCTCTAGTGGGACTCACCTATGGGTATATGTAATATACATATGGACGGAAAGCTTAGTTCGAGACCATCGAAAATTAAAATTGATTTGAGTCCTAAAAGTGACTCTATAGGTAGGAATCGAAGCAAGAAGGCTAAATGGGACTCGAACCCTGAACTCAATCAAGCTGGGCCCATAGGGCACAATCGAGTAATTCAAAATTCCTATGTTGCATGCAAATGAAATACCTAGAAAATCCCAAATGGATACTAAACACTGCATCTGCATAGATGTAGGCTTAAAACCCTGGCTAACTAATAAAAAAAATCATTTGTATACCTAGTGTATATACTCATAACTCGTGTTTTGATATATGTATCATATGCATGTCGGGCATCCTCATATTCTTAAAATTAGTTTGTCTCGAACTTGTTCGAACCAACTCAAGACTTGCCCGAACCGGGCAACTTACAAGCGGGTAAAACCCTAAGCTAAACTGGGTTTTACAACCTCTCCTCCTTATAAAAACTTTGTCCTATAAATTTCTCACATCAAATGCGATCAGGGGACTCAACTAAAGATGTCATCTAGTTGGCAAACTGGTAGCTCTCCTTTGAAAGCTAGCTGCACACGACCCAAACTGGCCTACAACATGCTGGAACCCTAAACACTGACGAAGCTTCCTAGCTCCTTAATAATCTGGCTAAACCGACTACATGTGATCGAATTATCAAGTGAAACATGCCATATATGCTAGAATCATCTTGTTGCGCTGACCATACATGCTCAAATTGTCTCACTGGATTGACCATAAACGCTCAAATTGTCTCACTGGACTGACCATGCATGCTCAAGTCATCTCACTGGACTAGATCTAGGGTCATTGCAAACTATGGGGGTTGAAATGCAATGACCTTGGCGGGAAAAACCTAAGGTCACCCTTAAGGGTTTACTGGGTAATGGAGCAGGTACTTTAGAGTATTGCAAGGTACTAGTCTGAGCTACATCGGGAAAAACTATATCTGTGTGAGATATGAAACCTAACATCTACCCATGTCTCCCTGATCCTCATCAATGCGATAGGTCAACTACGTGTACCCTCAGGGCACTCTACTCCATATCCTACGGCTATAGTAGGGTACCCTGCGAGTCCTGCAAGCATATGGTGGACTCTAGTACCAAATAATGGTATATGTTAATGGCCTGTACAGTTCACTGTCGCCAATCTAGGTCAATCTCTCTGGTGCCTCTATAAGAGGAACTGGATCACTTACAAGGTCCTAGCTAACTTAGTCCTAAATCAAATATCTCGCTATGTTCAATAATGGAACAAGGGCAGTTGATATGACTCTACTACTTGCTAGGGCTCTTATAACTTTCTACATAACCACTTACTGTTGCTGAAGAGGGCTCTATATGATGGAATGAAGGCGAGAACACCTTTATATGCACAGTGTGTTTCAAGGAGTATGAAAACATACTCTACATGGAACTGTGGAGTCTACATCTAGCGTGTGGTACATTCACTGGTCAATGTCTGGTCATCTCAACCATCTGGAAAAGAAGTAGTAGGACTGATATGTGTAGAAGGGTGATTGTGAAAATACTCGGGTAGAAGCTCAGCTCTTTCTGAC
This sequence comes from Piper betle, assembly GCA_033002965.1. Lineage (NCBI taxonomy): Eukaryota > Viridiplantae > Streptophyta > Magnoliopsida > Piperales > Piperaceae > Piper > Piper betle. The sequence goes on from JAURVB010014943.1 coordinate 54,042, forward strand.
ATCTCTGGTCACATGACAAGTGAATGGATTTCTAATGAAAAATTGGTCTCACTACTCTACGACTCTAACTATGAAGTGTCTCATCCTTACATAGTTTGACATTAGGGGTGCTGGGAGAGTGCACTAGGCTAGAAAATCCTAGTACGTATGTAATGAGGGTCTCCATCTGAGTCATAAAGGTAATAGAAAAACTCTGTATAGGATATTGGGTGGTTCAAACATATGTGTAGAGGTCCATGGATGTGTCTCGAAGATCAACATGTTTAGACACTGTCATAGGTGGCCAGCCTATGGAACATCCAATCAATAACGAGCCATAAGGATGGCTCCTAAGTAGCTATAGTTCAATCAGCTAACAGTAGGCATGTATTTCTCAATACCATACTAGTCAGGCACTTCCAAATGGATGGGGTTCAAATAACCCAAAGAACTACTATTTCTCCTCAAGTCTACAGGGACTCATAGTGAGGTTTGACACGTGTCTCATCCTCTCTTTAGTGGAGTGTGACCTGCTGTCTTGAACCTATTTGTACCACTAATCTTGAGACTCTCAAGCAAAGCCATAAGCCAAGATGAGCATACACTGGTGTCTATCTGGTCAACATGATCCAGTATGACGGAAGTCTCTGTCCACGTCGCTTCCGCTCCCAAGCTTGGGTGAAGTTGTCTCTTCTATACTGATTTGTCATCGACTACCTGCACTGTAAGTCTTAAATGGTACCATGACGGTACCTCCTATAATCGGGATAACGGCTAAATCTTATATCTCAAGGTAAGAACCTATTCATGCTGGTGAAGCATAAGGAAAACACTGTCTCCCTAATCGACGCTCCTCAACTAAACCCATCATCTATGCCAAAATTCTAATATGAGTCAAACATTTCTCTCTGGTTGGGCCAAACTCTAAATGAGTTAAACTATGTATCTGATTATTTGCTAACCATCTGATTTGTGTAACCTTGACTGTGGGTCACACATATGCTGTCATGCTAACTGAACAATCTAACCACTATGGTCATCCTATCTAGATATCAGATTATCATGTTCTCTAACTCTATCCAGATACATCCCTAAAAGACTCACTAACATTGTCTGGTGATCCCTATAAGACTGTCACTAAAACACTATCTTGCAATACACATTTGACCCAATGATGTTTGGTCAAGGAAATGGTATACAAGATGGCTGGTGAAGTCAATAATGTACCATCACATCAATTTAATTATAGTGCGCCTAACTTTCCTATGCCGAAATAATGTTACTGTAGCTATATTTCATCCTCAATATCTGACGCTACTCTCCTCCAAAACTATGACATATGGTCTCTATGCAATGCTAAGAACATCCTCAAGTAGTTGTTGTAAAGACCATGAAAAAAAAAAAAATTTGGACGCGGACGCAATTGGGGAAGGCCCGAATGTGTTATATTTTTTTTTACCCGGTTAAGTCTACCTGGTTAAATATTTTATTCTTTACCCGGTTACCCGATTAAAGGAATAAAATATGGGTGTTGGTGTGTTTCCACAAACCCCAGCCGTCATTTCATTTTATAAAAGATGTCCTCCACCCTAGCCTTCATTGGCATTCTCTTCTCCTCTTCCTTGGCGGCATGTCTTCTTCCTTGCATAGGTATTCTTCCTATCTCCCTCTTCTTAATTTTCTTGCATGCATATTTTAATTTGATAATAAGGTTTATAATCGTGAGGATTAAAGTTTAAAATCAACAAGAAAGAAACTAAACAAAAATTAAACTTTAATTTGGCCGACGAGTCCCCTGTTTTGGCGAGATAGGGAAGCACAAGCAAGTTCACCGGGAATCGATGGCGAAGATCGTTCCGACGTCGGAAGATAATCCTACTCTCTTCGTCGATCAGTGTAGGGTCGATCTCACGTGTGTGGATGCCGGCCTGGGGTGGTAAATGGCCAATAACAGAAGACGGTGGAAAAAATAGGGGGGACGGCGGTGGAGGAAAAAATCCGGCCATCTTGGGTGGCGACGGGTTCTAATATGGCCAGGGAAGGTTGATAGGTGGTCGAGGGTGACGAGGCGATCACCCAATTGAGATGGTGACGCTCGTCGGCGGTGGAATTGCCGACGCAAGCGCGTCTCTAGGCAGGCGATGCGGGCGTCGCCGTGGCTGGAAGACAGCTAGAGTTGGTCGGGGCGACACCCAATGGCATGGTAGGGCTGGTGGCGACGATTGACGGGGGCCGGAGGTGGTCGGTGGCGGCGGCGGCTGGAGGGCACTGGGAGTCGGGAACAGAGCATGCCGGAGAAGAAGAAGAAGGAAAAAAATTACCTTGGGTGGCAAACTTGTAAATAATGCTTGACTCGCCATAGCTCGGGTTAAATAATAATACCAAATCTTAAATAACACCTGACTAGATACTGACTCGAGTTAAAAATAATTTGAACTAGTAATAAATCTTTAAAAAATAATTATTTTAATGGGTTATGGGTAAAGTTACTAAACTAACTAATTATTGTATGAAATCGCCACGGGTAATAAAAAACACAGTAATGATAAACGGTCGATAATTAATCAGCGTAATTCAAGCGATTAAGTTAAATCGGAGGGTTATAAGTAATTAATAAAATAAAGATTTTACCTTTACCATATTAAATTTAATATTAGGTAAATAAAGTGATTATTTTAATAACGAGTCAGTAATATAGAAAATGGGTTATTAAACTATAGTTGGGTAGCAATCACTCGTGTCGAACCTAAATAACATAATGAAAATAAATAAAGTTCAAAACTTTATTGAGTTGAATAATATAAATTAATTGTATTAATAATATTTTTGAATAATACAAATTATTTAAAATAATTTAATCGATCAACCCAATTAATTAAATTGCTATAAATAATAGTAGCGATGAAAAAAATTATAACCGTAAACTAAATCATCAAGATCGGGGTTAAGTAATTATCATCGCAAAGGAAAATTAAATACTTGTTGATTAGTAATAATTATTTCATCCATTGTTAAGTATTAATTATGATTTAGATAATTAATTTAAAATGTGAAGTAGGACTTAAATGATTATGTCACAGGGATAATTAATTGTCTCACTAGATTTGTTGATAATTTAATATTTAATATTTTTGAAAATGATATATATATTAGATATTTAGTTGCATGCATTCCTACTTGAATAAAATTATACTTATGTATAATTTTATGTTCTCGATCAGATTAGGATCGTTGGTCGCAACTATGAGTTCGAAATATCCAGGTTCGTATAATCATTTAAAATGTTGTACTTTCCCTTGTTGGCAGCCCTGGTCGACATGAGCCCAGATTCGACCACCATGCACTGTAACGCAATCAGGGTCAAGGAATTGACTTAGTCTGACACGGGGCCGCACCTTTAAAATTAATATGTGTGTTCGTATAATTATTTGAAATGTTATATTGTCTATATAATTAATTGGAATGTTGTATTGTCCGTATAATTATTTGAAATGTTCTATTTTCCTAAACTAGTATAACTATATGAAATGTTGTATTTCCCTAAATTAGTAGCCTATGTCGGCACTAATCTCAGAATGAGTTGGGAGACAATTTTTAACCTCAAAATGAATTGAGGGACCATGACTAATCTCATAATGAATTGGGATACCACCTAATCCCAGAATGAGCTAGGAGACGTTTTCTAATCTCAGAATGAGTTGGGAGACCATTTTTAATCTCAGATTGAACACTGGGAGACCATGACTAACCTCAAAATGGATTGGGGGACCACCTAATCTTAGAATGAGCTGGGAGATGATTTTTATCTTCAAAATGAATTGGGGGACCATGACTAATCTCAAAATGAATTGGGAGACCACCTAATCTCAAAATGAGCTAGGAGACATTTTCTAATCTCAGAATGAGCTGGGAGACAATTTTTAATTTCAGAATGAACTGGGAGACCATGACTAACCTCAAAATGGATTGGGGGACCACCTAATCTTAGAATGAGCTAGGAGATGATTTTTAGCCTTAAAATGAATTGGGGGACCATGACTAATCTCAAAATGAATTGGGAGACCACCTAATCTCAGAATGAGTTGGGAGACAATTTTTAATCTCAGAATGAACTGGGAGACCATGACTAACCTCAAAATGAATTGGGTGACCACCTAATCTCAGAATGAGCTGGGAGACAATTTTCTAATCTCAGAATGAACTGGGAGACCATGACTAACCTCAAAATGAATTGGGGGACCACCTAATCTCAGAAGGAGCTGGGAGACAATTTTCTAATCTCAGAATGAACTGGGAGACCATGACTAATCTCAAAATGAATTGGGGGACGACCTAAACTCAGAATGAGCTGGGAGACAATTTTCTAATCTCAGAATGAATTGGGAGACCATGACTAATCTCAAAATGAATTGGGAGACCACCTAATCTTAGAATGAGCTGGGAGACAATTTCTAATCTTAGAATGAACTGGGAGACCATGACTAATCTCAAAATGAATTGGTAGACCACCTAATCTCAGAATGAGTTGGTAGACATTTTCTAATCTCAGAATGAGCTGGGAGTCGACTTTTACTAATCTCAGAATGACCTAAGAGACAAATTACTAATCCCAGAATGACCTGAGGGATAATTACTCTTTACTTGTGTAATAATAATAATAATAATAACGAGTGAAATGATAATAGGGATTATATTGACTTGTTTTATTTAATTATGCGGCTTAGTGGTTTTATCACTAACACAGAATTGCCTCCACATGTGAGCAGCTTTGGACTAAAGAATAGAAGTGTGGGTGGTGGTTCTTTTACCAACCTAGGTATGGTGAATCGATAATAAAGTTGGACTTCCTTATTATTCTCTTGTGTTATAAATGTGGCTATTAGAAACGGTCCGAGACTGTGGGACGATTATTTTATATTTTAGAGAACATGATTTATTGTTATGATTTATATTATATGTTGCGAGACTTATTTGCTGTATTTCAATTCATGTTCTGGAATGGTACATCTACATTACCTATATTTTTAAGTAACACCCGGTCCGGTTCGGCCGGGTCGTTACAGTGGTGCTCTTGTAGGGTGAGGTAATGTGAGATCCCTCAACTTAGTCCCACATCTAATACCTACTGGGAGAAGATGTTGTTTATAAGTGGGAATGGACTATAGATCTTTAACTTTCGGGGTACTCATTTTAAAGAAATGACTTAGCCCATTACGTTGCACTTTGGGCTGGGTTGTTACAAATGGTATCAGAGCCGACCTGGTTCCGTGTTAGATGGTGGGCTAGATTAGAAACATTGGCTAGGCTGCCGGTCACGGGCCAGAAAGGTCGTGGGCTGGGGCTAGCAACGGGCCAAGAATAGGCATTTCGGGGACGAAATTCCCTAAGGTGGGTGGATTGTGAGATCCCTCAACTTAGTCCCACATCTAATACCTACTGGGAGAAGATCCTGTTTATAAGTGGGAATGGACTATAGATCTTTAACTTTCGGGGTACCCATTTTAAAGAAATGACTTAGCCCATTATGTTGCACTTTGGGCTGGGTTGCTACAGGTAACTATTTGGCCCTTACTTCCACAATAGCTACTCAACTCGGTTAGCGGTAGTGCAATATATGGACGGTGATTGTGCATCACGGTTGGGGTTGGGCAACTCGAATGGTAGTTGTGCATCACAAATAATGGTTGTGCGACTCGGATGATGGTTGTGCAACTCAGACGGCAATTGTGCTAATCAGACGGCGATTGTGCTATCTAAGTGCTGAAGCGTGATCATGATCATGTACATCGTGAACCCATTACTATCTCTGGCATGTTTATCTCCATGTGTTCGTCTCCCTAGAGGTAGCTGCTATCAACCTGGTTCAGGTTATCCAACCATGAGTGTTTGATGCAGATGGGTTTGGATCATAGTGGTAGCACGTATGATGGAAAAATAATGTTGACCCCACACTGGTCTCCTCAAAAGTAGTTGCTAATAATTTTGCTAAGGTTTTCCAACAATGTGTGTCTGATCCAGAGGGAAATGAATCATGGTGGCGAGACATACAATGACAAACAAATGCTGAGCCTACACTTATCTCATGGAATCTGGAGTCGCTGCTCCCATAAGAGTTGACTACCTCTCACTAGAAATAATTGATATGGCCCTGGCCGATTGGGTGAAATTCAGTCAACCTACTAAATCCGTGGTCAAAGGTAATCTTGATTATCCTGGTGTGTTCATGACTTTGTCTATTGAAGAGTAGCTAACAATATTCTTGGGATAGACATACACTAGTGGAAGAGGAGGAGGTGGTGAAGTGTCCATGGTATCGTAGATCCACCTCAACACTCATCCTCATCCAATGCTATCACCTGAAAGTGGTCTATCTCAAGTCATCTATCTAAATTCTCATTTGTGCTCCAAGCGCTTCAATAGCCCCACTGGCATAGCCACATCCTTCATATATAGGGATCTGGGGAACACGATGGTCCAACTCATGCACCAACTAACTTTGTCAGTGTCTTCATACTTCCACTCCTTATATGTCATCTTTGATAACTCCGTCACAATATAAACCATGTCCCAAGGAAGGACTGATGTGATGACATAAAAAAAAGACAAGTGCTGTAATGTCCCCGGTGCTCCAAATACTCATGGGCACTATTCATCTCAAATTTAGCTGACTGAATATATGAACATACTAAGTAGTACAAATCTCTGATACGATAAAGGAAATGAAGAACCTCTAAACTTATCATGACATGCCTATGAGATCTATGCTAGCATCTACTGAAATCATGATCTTATATTCATCTCATAATTTCTATTAATACTGAAACATGCATTGCTCATATCTGACTGAGCCAAAATCTCCACACACTTAGCGCACAACAAAAGTCTTCCAACTCAATTGACCAAGACAATGCTTTGATACCAACTTGTAACACCTCAATTTTGGTTCCCCTAATAATTGAATCAGAAATATTACAATTGAGTCGAGTCATGTTTAAAGTTGTTGGTCAGTAAGACTTGATCGATAAAATAGATCGGAACAACCCACTTGGTGTCATGAGAATGGAAGACATTGTTAAATATGCATCAAAATACATAAAATATAAATAAAATTAAGAACAAAATAATAGCGCTGAGCTCAAGTGTGTGTAGTTTTACTCTATTTTAAGACCTACGTATATAATATGAAAAACGTCAATAACGAGTGTTACTGGTCCGAAAAATAACTAGTACAAATTGGCAAATGAGTATTCCATTACCCACATAAACTTATGAAAATCAGAATTGCCTCACACTGGACGATAAGCAAACATACTTAAACAAGTGTCGGCTCACATGCGTGGCTTATATTCATATTTATAGATAGAACGCTTATGCCCTCACATCTTCCATATTTCACCTACTACATTACTCAAGTGGTGAAAGGAACAATTAAGTTAGTGCTAATTATTTTTGGAAATGTGTTGCGTCACGCAGTGCCCTCATACACCACACTACCTCAGGGTTTGAAGGAGTGCTAGTGCGGTCCATACATATCTCCATACCGCATACTCTCTTATTCATGAAATCCATAAAAATGAACGTATTTATATAATAGATTTAGGGAAGAGACTTATATCATATATTTCTGAAGCTTTAGTTCGAAAACCAACAAGGGATCTAATCCTTGTAGTTTTATTAAACATGTGTAGAAACATGGGCTAAATGGCCCGACATTGGAATGATCCGATAAAACACTGCCAATGTCACCCTACATTTAAAACACGGTTAAACTCCACATGCAAGTAGTCAAGTAGAGAGGGAGAGTCCTACGGACCTGTGGTCTGAGCTCGAAGCGCTTCGACACATCTACGACAACCTCGAACTCTGTAACCTACATTGAAGCCCACTAAGAAGTAAACATACTGATGTCTTTATATGATATATGCTCGTGTTGTGTGCTCATATCATCAATACATCACAATAAAGAAAACAATATTAACAAACCTATAACTAAACATGTGGCATGCAAATTGAGACATAGTAATAATAAATAAACAAATAAACAAATAAACAAAGAAATGCACTCCAAGATAATTAGATAAACAATAAATACATTAACATAAATAACACGCTAACCATAAAATAATAATATAATTATACTATATGAATACACTGATAAACACGAGTAAATATCATATATACTCGTGTTAGCAAACATACAAGTAATTAAATATTAATAAATAAATAAATAAATAAATAATAATTCAATAAATAAATAAATAAATAAATAGTTAATACTCATGAATCATGAATAATAATAATAGCAAAGCAATACAATAGAAGAATACATAATTAAATACAAATAAATAATAACATACATGCGAATAAACAAATAGATAAATAAATAAATACAAACACACACACACATATATATATATATATATATATATTACAAAATAGTGTTTACAAATACTTACTGTAGAAATCACAATCTTTCAAATTGAAAATTTTTTTCTCAAAGTAGAAACAATCAAAAACTTTAGAAGGAGAAGTAAGCTGGATCAAAACATTTAAGAAACACATTGAAGAAGACGCTTAAGAAAACAGAATGCTTTTGAAAAGAAAAGATAATAACAACTCTAAAGAAAAGATGAAGACGATATTTCCTGAAGAAATGCTGATAAGATTCCTTATTGTATAAGGAAGGAGAGACTGACGAAGTTAACAGAAATATAATCTTAAGAAAACAGACTCGGGAAAGGAAATTTGAAAACAGACAACTCCACTTGAAATTAGAAAGAGACTTGAAGAAAGGAACCATGATTTGAAATTAGACAGACCAAATAAATAACTTAATGATCTTTAGACACAAGCCAATCCATGCAAAAGAAAACTTAAACTCTAACTCCCCTTCCCAAGAACAGAGGTCTGAATTTATAACTTTCAAAAGTAAATAATAACCGGGTACCCAGGTAGCCAGTTACAGAGTGGGCTCCACCTTAGAGGGCCCAGCTGACGTAGACCAAGTGGGACCAGATGATTCACGAGGAAATTTTTTAGATTTCTTAGGTGAAAAAGCAGACTCTAGATATATAGTTTTTGAAGAAGATTGCTGAGAATTAGCCATCATAACAGGAGATTTTTGTGGAGAAGGAGACCGATCAATGAGTGGACATCTAACGGCAATATGACCAAATTGGCCACAACAAAAACACTTAGGACCATCATTCGAAAAGATTAACTCAGTACAAACTATGGCAGTATGACCAATGTTGCTATAGAGAGTACACTGTAAGTCTTTAGTACTCCATGGTGACTGTGCATCTTGTAATGGAATTGATCTTCATTTAATTTTGTCACCATCTCAGCAATAACATCAGCTGATACGGGAACAGGTTTAGGAAGTGCCTTCATCTGAGGTGTCATTCCATAAGAATTTAGCAGATATGCTAATCTTACAGCTTCATTATATGGAAGATCAGGATAAATGTAAGGGGGTAGTGCTGGTGGAGGCACTGGAGTAGATGACCCAAGAAATGGAGGAACTGGCTGCTTGGGGAAACAATTCAGCTTGTTTGGCAAAGCAATTGAATGATTAAATTTATCCCACCATCTTATATAGACTTTGTGAGCTAGTTAGGATACCAAAATTCCCTTGTCATGCAACGATTTGAAAACAATAAGCCCAAAATAGAATCCAAAGAATTCTGTAGTATATTACAAAGTAAAAGAAAGGATTCTTGTAGGACTTATGGACCAACTGAGAAAATTTTTCATATTGCATCTTATAATATCTAGGGAGATACTCAATTTCTGGACCATAATCAGACATCCATTGGTGAAACCAAACTGGAACTTTACATGGTTTAGGTAGATCAATTCGAATAAACCAGGAATGTTGACTTGAGATTCTCGTATAGTAAACTTTGTCAAATGCATCAATATAATCCCAGTAGTTATATTCATTAGGAAATAAACCTGGAGGAGGTTTCACATTACTAAATCTTCTAAGAGTGTTTGGATGTCCATACTCTTCCATATGAACTACTTTAGGTATGATCAAGTTTACTATAAGCAATCTTTGTCTCGTAAGAATCTGGATATGTAAGAATAGAATCAGTTCCAGGATATCTATGAGTAATCTGGCAAGAAAGCATATCCTGTAATACTAATTCATAGAAAAATCTAGTTTTTCCAGATACAACTGGAAAATGAGAGTATAGTGGAAAATATTTCAAAGCTAATCTCATTAGGATCTAGCTGTTCCAAAATATCAGGAGGGTATTCAACATAGCAAATATATAAAGGAGGATTTTTGAGATATAAGGACTTAGATTCTTATAGGAGGCTTTTTCAGAATAAGTATTCTCATTTTGGAATCTCGAGGTAATTTCTGTAAAATGGAGGGAAGTGTCTAGGTGCTTGAGAACTACTATTAGGCATCTTTCCCTTTCCCTTGTCCATATTCCCCTGCAGAAATTCACGAGTAAGAAAGTCTGGTAAAGAGTTAGCCAAACCTGAGATATATTCAATATCAAAATCAAATATAGCAAGTAAAGCTTGCCATCTAGCAAAAATATGTTTAGAAGCAAGGTTCTGAACATCTTTTTCTAGAATAAATTTAGTTGCAGTACAATCAATTCATAATAGAAATTTGGCATTTAAAAGATCATCTTGAAATTTTAAAACACAATTAACAATACTAAGCATTTCTTTTTTAATAGTAGAATACTTAGATTGAGTTTCATTCCATAAGCCTGAATGAAATCTAATAATAAAAGGTTTATTATTAATATTTTGTTTTAATATTCCCCCATATCCTATGTCTGAGGCATCCGTCTCTACAATCTTTAAAGTAAGAGGATGGGGAAGACTAAGACATGGAATATATTTAATCTTTTGTTTAATATGTTGTACAACCTTGGTATGATCTTCAGTCCAAGGCGGAGGATTCTTCTTTAGTCTTTGAAATAGTAATTTACAATCCAAAGCTAAATCTTGATAGAAATCTAACATATAATTAAGACTGCCTAAAAATCTTTGTAATTGATTTTTATCTAATATTTTATCAGGAAATTTATTAAAAAATTCTATAACTTTTTGTATAGGTTTAATACTACCTTTTTCTATATTATGTCCAAGAAATCTTATTTGAGTTTGGACTAATACCATTTTAGATTTAGATAACACAATTCCATTATGCATTGCTATTTTATAAAATTGATTTAGATGTTTAAAGTGTTGATCCATATTATTAGAATATATCAAAACATCATCAATATAAACTATTATAAAACTAACATAAGGATTAAAAATATCATTCATTATTTTTTGAAATTTTGATGGAGCATTCTTTAATCCAAATGGCATTATATTCCATTCATATTGTCCAAATGGAACATTAAGTGCAGTTTTATATCTATCTTCTTCTTTAATTTGTATTTGCCAAAATCCTGATTTTAAATCAAATTTACTAAAGATTTGGGCGTTATATAATCTTTTTAATAAATCTTTTTATTTGGTATTGGATATCTAATTCATTTTAATACCTTATTTAAAGGTTTATAATTAATAACAAGTCTTGGTGCTCCTCTTTCTATTTCAGATGCTTTGAAAACATAGAAAGCAAAACAAGACCATGGTGATTTACTTTCTCTTATTAAGTTATTACTTAATAAAGTTTTTATCTCTTTTTGGCAATATTCTACTAATTCTTGATTCATTTGTATAGGTTTAGCTTTAGTAGGAATTAATTTATCTGTAAAACCTTCTTCATAAGGAAGAGAGACTTCATGATGTTTTCTATTCCAAAAAGCACTAGGTAAATCATTACATAAATCTTTTTCAAATAGATTTTTTATATCTGTAATTCTGTTCTGAATATCATTTGAGTTTATTTTAGTTTCTAATACTAAAGTATTAACTTCTTCTTTTAAATAATTTATTTGTTTTATTTTATTTTTATGTTTATTTTTCATTCTTGAAATAAATGATTGTCTTTTAGGAAATTCAAGCTTAAACGTAACATCCTTCCATTTTAGATGAGTATGTATTCCAAAATCATCAATAAAGAAGGGTTCTATCAAGGCTGTAAGCGGATTTCCTAAAATCAATTCAGATCATATGTTATTTACTAAGATAAATGTTAAATATATACAAACATCACTAATACAAATTACTGCATTAGGAAGTTTATATTTAACTTTTAATTGTTCCTCATTTGCTGCTGATAGAGTTTGCATAGTTTTCTTATAATATTTAGTAGGAATTAAACCTTCTTGAATTATATTCCTATCTGCTCCAGTGTCTACTAATGCTAAAGTTTCTAAACTAAATTCTTTTTCTATAATTATTTTTATTCTAATTACATATTTTCTAGTTATAGTTTGTTCTATAACATTTAAATAATTTTGTTCTTGATTCGATGGATTCTCCAATATGAAAATTACTTGATTCTTCAAATAGTTTAATTTCTTCTTCATCCTCATTATCAGAACTATTATTTTTAATTTCACTATCTAATTCTAATACTTCAATTCTTCTTTTTAAATTTGAAACTTCTTTCTTAAGATCATTAATTTCTTTAATTAAATCATTAGTAGTTACAGGTTTTTCTTGTTTTAATCTTCCTAATACTTCTGTCATAGTATAGGCTGGATTTAATACCGCTTCTACATGAGGTTCAAATTTAAGTTTACTATTAATGGTTTTCTTTAACTTTTGTTGATTCTATTATTTTCTCAATAAACTTTCTTTTTTCATCTTTATCATTTATAGAATCTATCATATCTAATAATAATTCTTCTTGTGCTGTAATAACATTAATACTTAATTTATTTAAGTCCATAATTCTATTATAATCATCACAATTACATTCACTTTCTTTAGAAGTTGAAGAATTATATTCACCATCTGTTTTTATTTCTAAAGCATCATATTTAGAAGTACTATCATAATCTGAATTATTATCATCTGATTCATCTATTAAATTTTTTAAATTTTCTTTTTCTTCATCAGGAATACTTAATTCTCTAATTTTCTTTTTTAGTCTACATTGAGGTTCTGGTATGTCCCGTTTTACCACAGTCCCAATAGACTAATGGTTTTGAGGGTTTTGATGTAGACACTTTATTCTTATTCTTTGTCTTTTTTGGATTATAGGTTTTTTATTTGTCCTTTTCTTTTTCCTTTTATAAGAATAAAGGGTTCTTATTTTTATTTTTAATCTTAGACTTAGTTATAGAAGGATATTTAGGAGTTATATTAGTTCCAAATTGTTGGCAAAATTCTCCTAATTCTTTCTTTCCTAATAGCCTTTGTTTCTTTAATTGATTTCTTAGATTAAGATCATTACAAAGACTTAGTCCTTCTGAAATAATTCTACCTATTAATTGTCCAAAAGTATATTCATTATAAGGGATTGTACCATTATGTAATTCCGTTAATTTTCTCCTTACTCTTTCTGCAAAGAGATTAGGTAGACCGGATATAAACCGTTCTTTCCAAAAATCTAAATTAGATTCATCTCTTTGGTATAAGAGTGATAAAAATGTATCTTTATACCATCTAAAATGTGTCAATGTAGGACATTTGATATTCATTATTAATTCTTGAGTTCTTTCTTTAAGTCCTTGAATATCACCTACAAAATGATGTAATATAGTCTGTATTAATGTATACACAGAGTCCTCTCTTATTTGATTAGTATTAGGTTCAAGTTTTGTTGCTCCTAATATCTCTATCTTTTGTGCTTAAGATAAATTATTGTCCCACCATGTAAAACCCACGATTCGAGTTAGGGTTTTATATTAAGAACCGGTCGGTTCGACCGTTATTTTTGAGCCAAGTCAGTTTTAGGACACATGTACCAAGCTGACGCCGGTCACGTGTATGAGCTATGAGGGTCATACGTACCCAAGTATATAATGATAACATCATTAATACAATAGAACAAAATGAGTTATCAGAATATATAAGAGTATGCAGTTTATTTTTTTATTATTATATATACAGTGATCGAAGAATTAGTTTTAGGCTGTTACCGCGTTAGGATGCACTACGGGCATTTTGGGTGGGTTGATAGTCCTAGAGCATATCATTATGATGTTTCTGTGATTGTTTTATTTTCTAGGCTTTTTTTCTAATTTTTTTGGATTTTTTTTTAGGATTTTCTACGACTTAGTTATTATTCTTGACTTAAGACGGAGTCGAGTCAAGTATTATTTATGATATTGCCACCCAGTTGTTTTTTTCTCACCCCCGACCCGTTCTTCTTCCTCGCCCAAACCCTTGCCCCGACGCCACCCCCATCCAGCGTCGCCGCCACTACCGTGGACACTGGCCTACTGCCGATCATCACTAGCTAGCCTTGCCACGGCGTCGCCGTGGCACCCCGACCAGGCCGCCACCATTTGGCCGCTGCGACGCCGGATCCCCGCGCCAAGCGCCGTGCCCATGTTGTGCTCGTGTCGTTGATTCAGCCGCCAGTGACCGTCGCCGCTGCGATCGAGTGGTCACCTTAGCACCCTCGACCACCTAGCGACCTTTCTTGACCGGAGCAGAGGCTGTCGCCACCCAAGCCGGCTGGATTGAGTCACCCATTGCCGCCACCACTGTTTTAGCCATTTTTCGGGAAGCCGCCACCACTGTTTTAACCATGTCGATGCCGTAGATCTGTCGGGCTTGCCGAGCCGGTTCCAATGTTACCCAATACCATTGCTTTTCGGCCAGTAGACGCCGCTGGTGGTTGTTGTCGGAAAACCTCATGAACTTGCCAGAAAACTACCGAAACCTGCCGAAAAACTAGATTTGCAGGAATTTGGCAGATCTTCCGCAGAGTTCATCCAGTCGAACCTAATTGACTTCGGACGCCGCTGAGCATCGAATTAGAGCTCGAGATGTGCGAAGAAACCCTAACCGTCGCAAACCACTGACGACGTGAGGTATAATTACCTCCGATTTAGTTAGTTAAAATTGATGATGATTGTTAGTATAGCATGCTAGAATTGAGTAGTTGTCATGATGAATGCCAACTATGAATGAAGTAAAGATGTACATGATGTGATTAACAGGGAATGAAGGTTAAGTGATCAAATGATGTAAGTAAATTTGAGCATGATAATCGTGTACGATGTAACTTACGAAAAATATAATAAAATTGGCATGAATAGGATAAGTTAGAATTATTTTCATATTTATGGTTATTTGACGGTTGATGATTTTGTGTTTGATTGTGTTGAGTTTGATGCATCATTTAGTTACCGGCGCTAGTAATTTAGTTTTGATGTGTAGGTACAGTGTAGGAGCTCGCCGCCTAGGCGAGATGACACGCTTGGACCTTCTACCAGGTCTGTTTAGGACTCTTCTCTATTTTACATCCTCTTCTATTGTATGTTTATCTTATTATTTGCAGGACGGGTTAAGTAGCATTTTGTTGGATCCCACTTAACTCGACCCATCTAGCCGAACAGATTTCCAAATTAATAACCCCTCGAGGATGATTTCAAAAACAAGATCCACCATAAGTTGCCTTCGGGCCTATTATATAATTCCCTAGCCAGCCCTATATATATATATATAGTTTTCGCATTTTCAGTGAGACGAGAGATGGAGAAACCGACTGCATGTACCATGAACGGATGCCGTGACAGTCAAAGCGGGCTCTGGATTAGTGCCGGTGGACTGTTCCATTCCTGAAGGATCCTGACAACTCCACGTTTGAGTTCCTCAGACCCAGAGAGCGTGGAGGTTGACGGGTACTATTTAGTACATCGCATGTCCGGATTTGTGGTTCAAAGGGTACTAAAGGCGATTGCGTGAGAGTACTCGGCCTTCCTGCTCAAAGCCAGGAGAAATGGGAGTTAAGGAGAGGGCTTAGGATTTGAGACCAGGAAATGAGGTAAGAAAATGTCGAGAGTGGCATCAGCAGCAACAGATCAGTAAGTTCGGGATGCTACCAGGTCTGCAGCCCAGTGGCTCCTCAGTAGTACCCTTCAGAGTGTTCACGTGGAGTATATGATGTTTTCTTTCATATAAGAGTTTGCTCGCATAGCCAGCTTGTTATAGTTATTTTATTTTTTGAACCAGTAGCACTTGTTACTGACATGTTTTTATACTATATGTAGGTAATAATCACGAGTTGGAGGAGCCACCTTGGACGGAGGAGCACTGTTGTCGTTTGCACACATGTCAGTTGATAGAGTGGTTAATATTCTATTTATGATGCTATTATATTGTGAATGATGTGAAATGCTAAGACATGATAGGATATGATTAAATGCAGTGAGATGATGTTATGACGTGATGAAAAGCTAAGACATGACGACAAGAGGTGAAATGTGATCATAGCGTGCAGCGGAAGTGAGGTGGGTTGAAACCCAAGTTCCATAATGAGTATACAGTATATTAGATTATGTGTGATTGAGATTGTTGGTATATGCGTATATATTGGTATATGTTATTTTGACAGGGTGGACCCTAATTGTACTTTTAGGGAGACTCTGTCTGTTTTATTTTAATATTTTTATTGAGTTTGATCATAATTGAATTGGTGTGTACTTTGAATTGCTTGTCATTCATGTAGTACCATGTTAGGGTTTGTGCATTCATCCATGCATTGCGAGTTGTATCTTCATCTTAAGACGCCGAGATTGGATCCGCATGAGTTAGGTTCGGGTTAGCCGACCTAACCGGGGTCTGTAACATGCCAGTTCGGTTCACGAGCATGAACCGGATTTGGAGTGTTACACACCAACCTTTAAGTTGGCGAGAGAATCCTACAATTATTATTTCTAATAATTGTCTATCAGAATTATTATTTGTTCTACAAATTGTTGCATACATTTGCATATTATGTAATGTTGTAATTATTTGATATTCACTTAATCCATCCATATTCCACTCATATACTGTTCTTCTATTATAAATTAATGCAGATTGGAAAGCATTTTCCTCAAATAAGACAGTAGTAGGAGTGGGTCTTTGATAGTAATTTCTAGTCATTGGAAAAGGTTGTACTGAATTTGGTCTAGTAACATTTATTGATCCAGAGAATTAATTTATTAATTCATCTTGTTCTTCATAAGCATTTAATATTTTTATAGATTCTTTAATTTTTAATTCCCCCAATTTGTCACTTACTTTTGATATAAATTCTTCATTTATAGGAGGTTTAGTATTAAACTTAGTAGTTATTATTGGAGGCTTTATTAAAACTGGTTTAATAATTTCTTCTTCTATTTTTTCTTTTCCTTTAACTCTAAGAAACCAATTATCTTCCATATGGGATAATTGTGAGGCTATAGTTTGTAAATGCATATGAGTATAGTTATTTTGTTAAATAATTATAGCTATGTCTTCTTGTTTGTTATCAGTTTTTACAATAGACATGGCTTCTATATTTCCATATTTAATATTACCTACCAAGGATGTTTACTATATATTGTCTTTCCTTCTTGGGTATCCCAAGAACGAGTTTCTTTACTTACTAATATGCTTGGAGTTATAAAAGATTTAAACCATTTCTTAAAAGGAATTTCATAACCTAATTCTTTTAAGTCTTTATAATATTGTTCTTTATAATCCTTAAGTTGATCATCATCAAAAGCTGAAAAATACCAATTTCTAATATTTTTATTTCTAGGATTCATAAATTGTTTAGAACATTTTGTTCTATTAGGTTCATATTCTACTTTATTAATTTTAAATTCCATTTCTGAGAAACTTGGTTCATCTGTATATAAAGCATGTGGAATTTTTTGTTCTGACATGATAATCCCAGCAACATTAGAACTTGATGCCTGATTATCATTTAAAGTAGGAAATCTTGTAGATGTACTATTTCTTCCAAAGATAATATTAACATCTCTATTATTTTCTTCTATGATAGCTTGGCTGATCTTTTCTCTATTTTCGGAGGTACTATTTTTTCTAACTTCCAAGATTCTGGAAGTACTATATCTGACCAATTAATTGTTTTAGGTATTTCAATATTAGCACTACTAGTATGTATTTTGAATAATGTAGTATTTCCTTTTCTTGACAGTAACCTAGCATTAGGATTAATTGATGTCATTGCCTTAAAACATATTCTGTATTTGATACAAATATTTTGTGATCTTTCCTTCAAATCGTATCCTTGTGTCTTCATGTTTAAACACAAGGCATTTTTAAGATGAGGATCTGACAAGGATAAAGAAAAGTTTGGAAAACAATTGAAATATGCTGGTCCAGTACCTAGACTGGATTCTATTATTCCTAATAGAGAATCTTGAAATTTATTATGTCTAGTATCTCTTAAACATAATAATATTGATGTATTTAAACCATCTCTAGTTAATGGTTTCACTGCTATTTGTACAAGTCCTAAGTGAATATAATTATATTCTTTATTTAGTTCTTCTAATATTTTATTAGTTAATAGGGATAGGTTACTTATAAATTTTGTACACTTATACTTTACTCAAAAGTTTTAATAACAACAGTAATTAAACAAGTAAAGTAATAAATTAAAATATAAATCCTTTTTTCAAAGGAGTTTATATCCCTTTCAGGAGAATATTGAAAACCTTGTTTTTTATTGAAAACTTTTGTATATCAATTTAGAACATATAGGTTCAAATGAACCGGTTCATAATAAAAGATAACATAAACATGCCTTGTAAGAATTTTTTATTACTTCTGGTAAAATTTACAATCTTACTTTCACTCTTGGTGAAATCTCACACAGTATCTCTCAATACAAATACTCACTCAGAATACAATTATACATACAAGTATATTCATACAAGTACGTATAATTTTATAAACTTCAAAATACACACTTATACGCATTAGTATCTAGACTATATATGTACAAGTTACAAAATACTGTTTACAAACATTTACGGTAGAAATCATAATCTTTCAAACTGATTTTTTTTCCTCAAAGCAGAAACAATTAGAAACTTTAGAAGGAGAAGTAAGCTGGATCAAAAAGTTTAAGAAACACACTGAAGAAGACGCTTGAGAAAACAGAAAGCTTTTGAAAAGAAAAGATGATAACGACTCTAAAGAAAAGATAAAGACGATATTTCTTAAAGAAAAGCTGATAAGATTCCTTATTGTATAAGGAAGGAGAGATTGACGAAGTTAAAAAAAATAAAATCTTATGAAAATAGACTTGGGAAAAGAAATTTGAAAACATACAACTCCACTTGAAATCAGAAAGAACACTTGAAGAAAGGAACCATGATTTGAAATTAGACAGACCAAATAAATAACTTACTGGTCTTCAGACACGAGCCAATCCAAGCAAAAGAAAACTTAAACTCTAACTCCCCTTCCCAAGAATAGAGGTTTGAATTTATAACTTTCAAAAGTAAATAGTAACTGGGTACCCAGGTAGCTAGTTACAGAGTGCGCTCCACCTTAGAGGGCCCAGTTGACGTAGACCAAGTTGGACTAGATGATTCACTGGGAAATTTTTTAGATTTCTTAGGTGAAAAAGTAGACTCAAGATATATAGTTTTTGAAGAAGATTGCTCAGAATTAGCCATCATAATAGGAAATTTTTGTGGAGAAGGAGACCGATTGATGAGTGGACACCTAACGGCAATATGACTAAATTGGCCACAACAAAAACACTTAGGACCATCATCCGAAAAGATTAACTCAGTACAAACTATGGTAGTATGACCAATGTTGCCACAGAGAGTACACTGTAAGTCTTTAGTACTCCATGGTGACTGTGCATCTTGTAATGGAATTGGATCTTCATTGAATTTTGTCACCATCTCATCAATAACATCAGATGATACAGGAACAGGTTCAAGGAGTGCCCTCATCTGAGGTGTCATTCCATAAGAATTTAGCAGATATGCTAATCTTACAGCTTCATTATATGGAAGATCAGGATGATCCATCTGTACCTGCAAAAACCAAGCATAAATGTAAGGGGGTAGTGCTGGTGGAGGCACTTGGGGAAACAATTCAGCTTGTTTGGGCAAAGCAATTGAATAATTAAATTTATCCCACCATCTTATATAGACTTTGTGAGCCAGTGAGGATAGCAAAATTCCCTTGTCTACAACGGTTTGAAAATAATAAGCCCAAGATAGAATCCAAGGAATTCTGTAGTATCTTACAAAGTAAAAGAAAGGATTCTTGTAGGACTTATGGACCAACTGAGAAAATTTTTCATATTGCATCTTATAATATCTAGGGAGATACTCAATTTCTGGACCATAATCAGACATTCATTGCTGAAACCATACTAAAACTTTACATGGTTTAGGTAGATCTATTCAAATAAACCAGGAGTGCTGACTCTGAGGTTTCTGTATAAAAAAACTTTATCAAATGCATCAACATAGTCCCAATAGTTATATTCATTAGGAAATAAACATGTAGGAGGTTCCACATTATTGAATCTTCTAAAGAGTATTTGGATGTCCATACTCTTCCATATGAACTACTTTGTGTATGGTCAATTTACTATAAGTAATCTTTGTTTTGTAAGAATCTGGATATATAGGAATAGATTCAGTTCGCGGATATCTATGAATAATCTGGCAAGAAAGCATATCTTGTAATACTAATTAATAGAAAAATCTAGTTTTTCCAGATACTACTGGAAAATGATAGTATAGTGGAAAATATTTCAAAGCAATCTCATTAGGATCTAGCTGTTCCAAAATATCAGGAGGGTATTCAATATAGCAAATGTATAAAGGAGGATATTTTGAGATATAAGGACTTAGATTTTTATAGGAAGCTTTCTCAGAATAAATAAATAAATCAATATATATATATATATATATATATATATATATATATATATATATATATATATATAGACACACACACACACACACAATTTACTAAACATAAATAAGACTAATATTAATAAGTAAACATATCATTAATAATAATAAGTAATCATATAAACATGCATTATAATTAATAAATACACGAATAATACCAAATGAATAATGATAATAAATAAATAAATAGAACAATAAATAAAGAAAAATAATCATAACATCTAAATATGCTAAATCATGTGAATATGCATTTAAACCAATATACAGGTTCTCGAATGACCGAAAATGGTATAAGAACGGATGAAAACAGTTTGAAAATGAGTTGAACGAGACTGAACCGATGTGAACCAGACCGAGTTGAATGAGATGAACCAACTCAATTTGGGTTAATTGGAAAATGGGTTTGGTTGACTAGGCAGACATGAACTGGATTGATGAACACAGACACGGCCTCATACTTGTGGACTCGCGCATGGACTGGCGGGCCGACAGACCTAGGCACAACCAGGCTGACGAGAACGCTACATTGGCAAATGGTCCAGATGGTGGTTGGCAGTGCCCATTGCCAGATAACGCTAATGACGGTGTGGCTGGGGTCGCCATTGGTCGGGATCGATGCCCCATGTGACGAGGAACGTGATGGTGGTGGTGATCGGCGGAGTCCGACCAGTGGCTAGCCGGAAAACAGTCAGAAAGAGGGTGATATCACGGCCGGATGCTGTGACGTCACCGGCAGCGATCACGGTTCTGGTGGTCATCATAGGTTGTCTCAAAATGGAGATCTTGCCAATATGAAGCTATGTGGGTGGTTGGATCAGTTGGAGGTGGCTCGCTCGCATCGGAAAGAGGCCCGAAAGGTGGTGGTGGCGGTGGAAATCGAGTTGAAAACTCCCTTGCCGATGGCAACTACGGCGGTGCTTGTGGTTGTGAGTTGTAAGAATGAAAAGCCGCCCACCAAGCAGTCATGGGTGTGCCAGTCTCGTGGCCTAGAGAGAGGCAAAGACTCATCGGCGGCAAGCTGAAGTGGCTGCAGCGCTAGGGGTGTAACTATGAAATCATGGGAAATTTATGATAAATAACATAGTAAAGCTAGGGCTGATGTGGGCAAATCAGATCTTGCCACATGGCATGATCTTAACGTCTGACAACTCGCCCTCTAGTGGGACCCACCAATGGGGGTATGCAATATACATATGGACAGAAAGTTCAGATTGAGACCGTCCAAAATCAAAACTAACTTGAGTCCTAAAAATATCTCTATAGGCAGGAATTTAAGAAAGAGGGCTAAATGAGCCTCCCCTGAACTCAATCAAACTAGGCCCACAAGGGCACAATCTAGTGATTTGAAATTCCTATGATTCATGCAAATAAAATACCTAAAAAATCCCAAAAAGATAGTAAACATTGCAACAACCTAGATGTAGGCTTAAAACCCTAGCTAACTCATAAAAAAAATCATTTGTATACCTTGTATATACACTAATAACTCGTATTCTGTCATATCTGACATATGCATGTCGGGCATACTCAGCCACCATAACATACTTATATGGCCATTTGTGGCCCATACTCATATTCTTAAAATTTGTCCGGCTCGAACCGACTCGAGACTTGCTTGAACCTGGCAACCTATAAGCCGGTAAAACTCTAAGTTGAAACTGGGGTCTTACAACTAATCTACTTAAGTTGATTAAGCCAACCCGAATGTACCCTTAGCATCTCAAGATGGAAATGCAAACATTCAATGCATGGATGAGATGCTTAGTCTCTAACATGGTTTTAGATTAGTGCTATGATATATCAACCGTATTCAAAACAATGCAAACTCATTAAAAAATGCAAAAATAATGATTTTAAAATAAAACGGATAGAGTCTCCCCTAAAAGTGTAATAGGGACCACCTTGCCAACAACAACAATATAAATATATCTATAATGAAAAAAACTTAAAACATTGTCAAAACATTTTTCTCTTCACACACAATCGCATCATAACCATCTTTATCTTGTTGCATCTGGTCTCAACCACATTAGTTTATCCTGTTCAATTCTATTCACATTAACTATCACATAGATCATTTTACTAAATTCACACAACAATTCCTATAACAAATCATTATAACATTCATCTACCATAATTCACAGCAATTCATCGCACCAAATTTTCATTCCATTTGGCAAGTACATGTGTGCATTGTGAGTCGGGTCTCCTCCACGGTTCCGGTAGTGCTCAATCATTCTGGTTCACAACTACATATATAATACAAAAGCGTTAGTGACGAGTGTTATTTGTCCAAAACTAACTAATAATCAAACTGGCACAAGAGAGATTACTCTTCTATTAATTGAAAATTTTCATATACTACTTCATAGTATTTCTCATGAGGGAATTAATCGGGAGCCCTCGGCCTCGGTTCAACAACGTCTCATTCTAACTTTTTAGATGCCTCGACATTTTCAAACTATCCCTTGCTCAAGAAAATCAATTATCCTAATGCCCTCTACATCCTCCGTATCACTCCCGGCCTTAAGCATAGAAGCAGAGTAATCTTAGGCAGGTACCTTAAGTACCCTTTGAAATCCACAAATCTAGACAGGCGCTGCATTGTACTACCTGTAATCCTCTATACTTCCCTGGGTTTGAGGAACTCACAGGTGGAGTTGTCAAGATTCCTTAAGAATAGAACGGCCAGCTCACCAATCCAAAGCCTGGTTTAATTGGCATGTGCAATTGCTCACAGTGTGCGTGAGTCCACTTTTCCTTGTCTCACATCTCAATGTAAAACATCGATAAAGTATATTATATATATATATATATATATATATATATATATATACATATATCGAGGTCTGGGTGGGGACTTTAATATAATAGGCCCGAAGGCATCATGATCTCAATCTGAGTTTTCAAAAACAAACTTAACGGATTTCATCCTCGAGGGTTATTAATCTTGAAATTCATACGACTAAATGTGTGGAGTGGGAGGCGATAAATGCACTACTTGACACGTCCGCTTACCTATTTCAATAAATCATGATTGATTGAGAGAGTTAAATCAGAAGCAAGTCCTAAATAGATCTGGTAGAAGCTCCAATCGTTGAGATTAGGGGTGGTGGAGCAGCACAACTGGCGGCAGAACGGCGTGGTCGGGAAGATGGGGGACGGCATGTCGGAGTCCATGCAGAGTTGGTGGCATTGATTGCCCTTGGTTCAGCAGCTAGAGGCAACGTTGGCAGCAAGGATGAGGGCAACGATCGGGATGAGAAGGAAAGTGTCGGGGTAAGTGTCTCCGGGGCTATCTAGTAAATAAAAAATTAATTCGACTCCAACTCAAGTAAAAAAAATCACTAACTCCTAATAAACTCAAAAAAAAATCCAGAAAAATATGAAAAAATCCCATAAAATATAATACACTAAATAACATGAAATTGACATGTTCTATAACTAATAACCCACCCAAACTGCTATATGATGCATCATAATGAGTTATTTGTACTAAAAATAATTCTATGATCAAATACATAAAAAAAATAACTGCATACTCTTATATATTCTAATAACTCAATCTCATTATTTTTTTGACATTATTATTATGTACTCGGTCATACTTGACCCTCATTGCTCATAACACACGGTTGGCCTTGTGCCCATTCCGAGCCACAAGCCAAGTGTTACAATATAAAACTAAATGTCTCGTAAATTAATTTTCTACTAATTTATCAACATTATGAATAAATCCATGACATAAATTCTTTTAAACCAAACAAATTAAATTTGCACTCAAAGAATTAGTTAAAGTTCAAATTCTAAGTCATGCCATGAAATAAAATATAATATAACCAATGCTCGGAATAATCTAAGACCTATGAAATGAACCAAAATCCCACTGTCATGCAAACAACCTAGAAGTATAACAATATATAAGAAAAAATAATACTCTAATAATAGAGTCCTACAGCTGTCCCGACTTTACCCATCATTCCATCCTCACATTTGTGGAGGTAATTCTGTGTTAGTGATAAAAACACTAACCTATATAATTAGAAGAAATAAGTTAATATATTCCACAACATCATTAATTGAGTCTGCTAGTGATTATCAGCCTAGGCCGAGCTCTTATTATACAGGGGGGATGGCTGCCCATCCAACTATAATCCCATGTATGCGGATACATGCTACGTGGCCAACGATCTGTAGTTACCGACATTTGCCATTGACTCACCCTCTCGGTATCTGTAACACCCCGATTTTGGTTCACCTAAGAACTAGATTAGAAATGTTACAATCGAGTCTAGTCATGTTTAATATTGTTGGTCAGTAAGACTCGATTGATAAAATAGATCAAAATAACCCTCTTGGTGTCATAAGAATTGAAGACATTATCAAATAAAAATCAAAACACATCAAATATAAGTAAAAGTAAGAAAAAAGTGTTCAGCTCAAGTGTGTGCAACATTTATCTATCCTCCCACCAAAGTCGATGCAGGATTTGCAAGACCTACATATATTATATGAAAACCATTAGTAACGAATTTTACTGGTTTGAAAAATAACAAATACAATCTAGCAAATGGGTATTCCATTGCCCATGAAAACTTATAAAACTTCAAGATAGCCTCACACTGGGCAGTAAGCAAACATACTTAAAGCAATGCGAAGAAAATATGACTAAATGGCCTGACATAGAAGGGATCCGATAAAACTTTGCTGATGCTGTCGTACGTGTAAAACATGATCAAACTCTACACACAAGAAGCCAAGCAGAAGAGAGAATCCTATGCACATGTGGGCCAATCTCCAAGCATATTTGCACATCTATGGCAGCTTAGACTCCGGAATCTACATTAGAACCCACTACTAAGTAAAATACTAACATCCCTATATGATGCATGCCCATGGTGTGTGCTCATATCATTAATACATCTTAATAAAAAGACTATTCTAAATAAACATACGGCTAATGTAAAACCTACGATTCGAGTCAGGGTATATTCGGAACCGGTTGGTTCGACCGTTATTTTTGAGTTGAGTCAGTTTCAGAACACGTGTACTGAGGCGATGCCAGTCATGTGTATGAGCTATAAAGGTCATGCATACCCAAGTATATGATGAGAATGTCATGAACACATTAGAACAGAATGAGTTATTAGAATATATGAGAGTATGCCAGTAATTTTTTCTATTTTTATATATAGTGGACCGTAGAATTAGTCTTAGGCCGTTTATCACGTTAGGATGCGATACGAGCAGTTTGGGTGGGTGGATAGTTCTAGAGCATATCATTATGATGTTTTGGTGTTTGTTTTATTTTATGGGATTTTTCCTGATTTTTTAGGATTTAATACGACTTAATTATTTTTCTTGACTCGAGCCGGAGACGAGTCAAGTAATATTTACAAGTTTGCCACTAGCCCTTTTCTTCCCTCCCAACGCCTTCTTCCCCAAACCCTCGCCCCGACGCCGCCCCTGTGAAGCGTCGCTGGTGCTGTCGTGGACACCACCCTGCCGCAGATTGGTGCCGCCTAGCCCCGCCCCGACCAGGCCCGACCACCACCTGGCCGCCGCGACGGGAGGAAGCCTCACCTTTGCGTCACGCTTCCATCACTGATCGCGCCGCCAGTGACCGTCGCCGCCATGATCGGGAGGTTGCCTCGACACCCTCCACCACCTAGCAGCCTTTCCTAACTGGAGCGGAGGCCGTCCCCACCGAGGCCGGCCGGATCGAGTCACCCATCGTTGCCACCATTGTTTTAGCCATTTTTCGGTGACCTACCACCTCCGCCGACCATGTCGACACCGTAGACAGGTCGGGCTTGCCGAGCCGGTTCTAATGGTACGCAATACCATTGCTTTCCAGCCAGTAGATGCCGCCGGTGACTGCCGTCAGGAAACTGTCGAAAGTAGCTGGAAAAACACTGAAACCCGCCGAAAAACTGCCGAAACCCGCTAGAAAACCGGAATTGCTAGAATTCACTGGATCTTCCGTGGAGCTCACCTAGTCGAACCTGATTGAATTTTGGATGTCAAAGAGCGCCGAATTTGAGCTTCGAGACACGCGACGGAACCCTAGCCGTCGCCGATTGCCAACGATGTGAGGTATAATTACCTCCGATTTGATTATTTAAAATTGATGTTGATTGTTAGCATATCATGCTAGAATTGAGTGGTTGTCATGATGAATGCCAGACTATGAATGAAGTAAAGATGTGCATGATGTGATTTACAAGGAATGAAGGTTAAGTGATCTGATGAAGAAAAGTAAATTTGAGCATGATAATCAAGTACAATGTAATTTAGGAAATATAATAAAATTGGTGTTAATAGGATAAGTTGGAATTACTTTCACATTTATAATTGTTGATTGTTATGGTTGATGTTTGTATTGTGAGTGTGTTTGATCATGACGCATTTGTTCATCATTTAGTTAGCGGGCATTAGTATTTAGTTTTGATGTGTAGGTACGAAGTAGGAGCTTGCCGCCTAGGTGCGAGACATGCTTGGAGCTTCTACAAGGTCCGTTTAGGACTCGTCTCTGTTTTACGTTCTCTTCTATTATATGCTTATTTTATTATTTGCAGGACGGGTTAAGTGGCATTTTATCGGATCCCACTTAACTTGGGCCATTTAATCGAATAGTTTTCCAGATTAATAACCCCTCGAGTATGAGATCCCTCGAGGATGATTTCAAAAATAAGATCCACCACAAGTTGCCTTCGGGCCTGTTATATAAATCCCTTCCCAGGCCTACATATATAATTTTATCGCGTTTTCAGTGAGACGAGAGATGGAGAAACCGACTACACGTACCATGAGCGGATGCCGTGACAGTCAAAGCGGGCTCTGGATTAGTGAAGTGGATTGTTCCAATCCCGAGGGATCCCGACAACTCCGCATTTGAGTTCCTCATAGCCGGAGAACGTGGAGGTTTACCGGTTCTGTTTAGTACAGTGCATGTCCGGACTTGTGGTTAAAGGATACTAAAGGCAATTGCCTAAGAGTAGTCGGCCTTTATGCTCAAGGCTAGGAGAAATATGGAGGTAAGGAGAGGGTTTAGGATTTGAGACCAGAAAATGAAGTAAGAAAATGCCGAGAGTGGCATCAGCAGCAACAGATCAGTCAGTTCGGGATGCTATCAGGTTTGCAGCCCAGTGGCTCCTCAGTAGGTGCCCTTCAGAGTGTTCACGAGGAGTATATGATGTTTTCTTTCATATGAGAGTTTGCTCTCATGCCAGCTTGTTATAGTTATTTTTCTTTTCGGACTAGTAATACTTGTTACTGACGTGTTTTTATACAATATGTAAGTAATGATCAAGAGTTGAATCTGCCAGCCTGGACGGAGGAGCACTGATGTCGCTTGCACACATGTCAGTTGATAGAGTAATTAATATTTTTGCTATGATGTTATTATATTGAGAATGACGTGAAATACTGAGACATGATATAATGTGATTAAATGCTTAAGATTTGATGATAGGATGTAATTAAGTGCTAAGACATGATGAGAGGATGTGAACATGAATAGATTGCGTAGTGGAGGCGTTCTGGGTTGAGACCCAAGCTTTAAAGGGAGTTTACATAATATTAGATTGTGTGTGAATGAAATTGTTGATACGTGTATATATATATATATATATATATATATATTATTTTGACAGGGTGGCCCCTAATTGCACTTTTAGGGGTGCCTCTGTCCATTATATTTTACAATTTTTATTGATTTTGATCGTAATTTGTATGAATTACTTTGCATGCCATCCATGTTGTATCATGTTAGGATTCTGTGCATTTATCCATGCATGACTAGTCATATCTTCATCTTAAGATGCCGAGATTAGATCCACACGAATTGGGTTCGGGTTAGCCAACCTAATCGGAGGCCTATAACATGCCAGTTTGGTTCACGAGCGTGGACAAGATTTGGGTTGTTACAGAATTGGTATCAGAGCCACTCTCGGTCGATTAAGATGTAAGATACTTTTATAGGTGATGTGTGTGCAAAGACTACTCCAAGTCCAGTTGGCAGGTATGTTTTTGTTTATTTTCTTTACATGTAAATTTTTCTTCATAAGTTGTTTGGATAATTGTGTATTCAGGGCTTGATCAGAAATATGTGGAATTGGCCTTAGTTGAGTTGGCAAGTCATTTCTATGGATTTTTATCGTGATATCCGACTATTTGTCAGTTAGATGTGAGCAGGGAATATTGTAGTGCTAGTAGATGTATAATGGGTATAAGATCTCATCTTATACCAGATTCAAATGTTAGCAGATGTGAGCAGGAATTTGACAGGATTGTCATGATCGGCTTAGAGACCCACTAGTTATGTCCATTGCATAAGTGAATTGGATGATTGACCAGGTGTTCGTGTCTTGCTTGTCACCACATTAGTCCTGTTTCTGTGGGACATGGTGTACATGATAGGAATGAGTTAAAAAGAAAAGGGGTAATAGTAAGGAGCTTGAAGTATAGAGATATGTTCAGCATAGGTGTACCATCATATGTGTCAGCACCATGATCCAAACCCCTCCGGATTAGACACGTATGACTGGACAACCAAGCAGAGTTGTTAGCAGCCAAGATATGTCAGAGACAGTAGGTGGATTTATGATGTATACGATCAAGATCAGATTTTTAGTATCTAGGTAGAATTGTCGCCGACTGAGTTGCACAACTGCCGACCGAGTCCACAACCGCCGACCGAATGCACAACCGCCGACCGAGTTTCACAACTGTCGATCGAGTTGCATGACCACCGACCGAGTCACACAATCACCGCCGAGGTGCACAATTGCCGTCTAAGATGCACTACCACCGACCAAAGACACACTACCGCTGTCCGTGTATTGCTCATCCACCTACCGAGTAGATTACTTAGAGCTTAGTAGGGCCAGAACTTGAGGAACAAGATACAGCTACAATGGAAATTAGCAGAACAAGGAAGAGTTAGGAAAACTGAGGTTATTTGGATGAGATAGCATAGGATCTGACTTCACAGCTCTCTTGCAATCATTGTCTTGACCTAACACCCTTGGGTCATATTTATATTGCAAGATAACCCCATTAGATATTGTTAGTGACAGTCTCTTAAGGATGTGCATGGGCAGAATCGGAGAACATGACAGTATGACCTCTAGCTGGGATGGTCACAATGATCAAATTGTTATGACTGCATGATAGTACATCCATGGGCCACAACCAACATACGCAGTTAGTAGATCGTAACACACGAAGTTTGACCTATTTAGCGATGGGCTGTCAATGATAGGAGTTAGACTTGTACTAGAGTATTGGGCATAGATAGAAGGTTAGTGAGGAAGTATCTTTTAGAAGGATAGTGATTCCCTTGTGTTTCGCCAGCACGATTAGATTCTCACCTTGAGACATTGGATTGAGCCTTGCCCTGAGTATAGAGGTACCTTTATGGTATTGATTAGGGTTTAAAGTGCAGGTAGATGTTGTAACAACCCACCATGTTTCATGATATTGTGGGCCTTGCTGGCCAGGTGTTATTCAAAATTTAACAAAACCAACCCTATAACAACCAGTCCTAACCGGACGGGTGTTACTTAAAAGGTTACATGAATAATATGAAAGCAAATAAGTCTAGCATTTCTAACTCAAAAGAACTTATGTTTCAAATGACAATGTATGAAATAATTATCCCATAGTCTTGGACCGTTTCCCATATCCACATTTATAACACAAGAAAAGTAAAAAGTGAAGTTCGCTTATTATCTGTTCACCACTTGAGTTGGTAGAAGAAACACCCTGTCGTCTCTTAGTCTTTAGTTCCAGCTGCTAACCTGCGGAGGCAATTCCACGTTAGTGATTAAATACTAAGCCGTATCATTAAATAAAACAAGTCCATAAACTCCCTATCATTATCTATAATATTGGCTGTTGTGACCATTCTAACATGTCCATTTATTAACTGATGGTTTAGTCCACCGTGTCCATTAGTTGGCTAATGGGTCAGTCCACCATGTCCATCTATCAGCTGATGGGTCAGTCCATCATGTCCATTACCGGCTGGCGAGTCCAATCCGCCATGTCTGTTATCGGCTGGTGAGTCCAATCCACCATGTCTGTAATTGGCTGATAGGTTAGTCCATCATGTCCATTACCGACAGGCGAGTTCAATCCACCATGTCCGTTATCGGCCGGTGAGTCTACTCCACCATGTCCGTAATTGGCTGGCGAGTCCAATCCACCATGTCCAATTTGTTGGCCGATGGGTCAATCCATCATGTCCATTACCGGCTGGTGAATCCAATCTGCCATGTCCGTTATCGGCTGGTGAGTCCAATCCACCATGTCCGTAATTGGCTGATGGGTCAGTCCATCATGTCCATTACTGGCTATCAAGTCCAATCCGTCATGTCCGTTATCGGCTGGTGAGTCCAATCCACCATGTTCGCAATTAGCTGGGGAGTCCAATCCACCATATCCAATTTATTGTATTATGGGCTGTCAGGTCCTTTCTGACATGGCCATTATTGGATTATGAAGGGCATAGCCCGTGTCGGACTGAGTCAATTCTTTGACCCCGGTTGCACTCAGTGCATGGTGGTTGAATCTGGGCTCAGGTTGACCAAGTTGTCCATAAGGGAAAATACAACATTTTAAATAATTATAGGACCTGGATATTCTGAACTCGTAGCTGCGACCAATGATCCTAATCTGAACGAGGACATAAAATTATACATAAGTATAATTTTATTTAAGTAGAAATGGATGCAAGTAAATGACTAATATATATATCACTATTAAATGTCAACAATATTAAATATTAAATTATTCATGTGATATAATCATTTAAATCCTACTCTATATTAATTATCTAGATCATAATTAACACTTAACAAATAATAAAATAATTATCAACTTATAACCAAATATTTAATTACTATTATTAGTATATTTTCCTTTGAGACGATAATTAGTTAACCCCAATCTTGATAATTTAGTTTATGGTTTTAAATCTTTAATCACTATCCTTATTCATAGCAATTTAATTAAATAAGTTGTACGATTAAATTATTTAAAATAATTTTTATTATTCTAATTTAAAAATATTATTAATACAATTATTTTAAATTATTTGACTTAATAAAATTTTGAACTTTATTTATTTTCATTATGCTATTTAGGTTCGATGTTTGTGATTGTTACCTGACTATAGTTTAATAACCTATTTTCTACATTACTGTCTCATTATTAAAATAATCACTTTATTTACCTAATATTAAATTTAATATGATAAAGGTAAAATCTTTATTTTATTATTCACTTATAATCGTCTGATTTAATTTAATCACTTGTATTACGCCGATTAATTATCGACCGTTTATCATTACTGTATTTTTTATTACTTAGGTCCATGTCAATTTCGTCCAATCATTAATTAGTTTAGTAACTTTAACCTATAACCCATTAAAATAATTATTTTTAAAGATTTATTACGAGTTTGTATTATTTTTAACTTGAGTCGGTATTGAGTCAACCAATATTTACAGATTTGCCACCGTGAGCTTCTTCTTCTTCTTCTTCTTCTTCCCGTCGAGCATTCTTCTCTGCACCAAAACCAGACCACGCCCTTCTTCTCCACCCCTTTTCTTGGCACCCAAACCTAGAATCACGTCCTCCCTCGACTTCAAGCTTCTCCAGCAACCAATTGGAAGGCTAAAGTCCATGCTTTACAGCAGCTTCCTAAGGCGAACATGTCATGCACCATGTCGCGCGGCTTCTGGCCAACAGCACCGCCGGGGACGCAAGGCGACCTCAGTCTCACCAGCAGCACAACAAAGAACTCTTACCTTCTCCCCGTACGACAACCCAACATCCCGGCCAAGGGCTGTGAGCATGCACGACGTGAATTTTGGCCGACGGACTAGTATGGATGCCTGAAAACACCCACAGCATTGTCCACCCTCCAAACCCCCCATCCTAGACTCCTAAGATGCCAGAGACTGCAATTCCCTCATCCTAACCCAACTGATTACATAGCATAGAACGTTGATGAAGCAACAACACAACAAAATGATCATGAATTGGTGAAACAGTAGCAAGTTTACATGACGCCCATGAATAAAGGAAGTAGTAGAACTTTACATGATGATCATGAATTGATGAAGCAACAGAATTTAGCATGGTGATTATGAAATGCATGAAAACTAAGATTAGGGAGATAGGAAGGTTACCCAACCAAGGAAGATGCCGGCTTCGGTAAGGAAGAGGAGAAGACGATGAGAGCGTAATGACGCCCCCTCACAATTTATAAAATGAAAAATGATGTCCCTTCACAAAAAATGGCTAGGGTATGTGAAAGCACACCAACACCCGTATTTTATTCCTTCAACTGTGTAACCGGGTAAAGAATAAAATATTTGATCGAGTAGACTTAACCGGGTAGAGAATATAATATAATTAATATTAATTCTCTAACGTTCGATCCTTCCCTGCCCAAGTACAACCATGACCAATTTTGGGACCATTTGGATAGGTTCTCAATTTTATTTATAAATTTTAAATTTTTTAGGGTCTAGATAGCTCCAGAAACTGCCCATCCATTGACCCAATTTGTAAAATACACTTACACCTTTTACAGAGTAAATTTGGCCTATCTCTCACTGGACTCAATCTCAATGTGTTAACTAACTAGGCCCACTGACCCAAGCCCATTTGGGGTCCTCTATCCCATGAACCAATAGTTACAAAATTAATACACAACACAAGAACACTGTTCCAACCCTTAGGGCTGAGCTTAATGGGCCTTGTTCCCCTTGATTGGCCCATGGTCCAGCCATGGTGGAATTTATCTATGAACCTTAGAGTGTAAGGGACAACCCATCCTAATTTCAGCCCATTTGGGCATTGTTAGGCTAGTTTAAAAAAATTATATGGTAAGCCCATTCAATTAAAAACCTTAGAATTGATTAATACACACTAAGTGAACATGAAACCAAAACCTTAATTAATTTGCCTAATAAGATTTAACACTTCACCTAGGACCTAATTAAGATAATTAAATGATGTTAAGTGTTGAGCTTGTGTGGAGGCTTTGTCTCGTTTTGCGTGCCGATGTGATCATATTCTTATTCGGTTCCATCTCCATGCTAAGTATCACGGGTGAGCTCACTGAATAGAATACGGAGCTCTACTCATTCAGGTCAGTAGGACTCTCCTTTGCTTGATCTCTACTTGACTCCATGCGTGTTGAGTTTAACCGTGTTTTAGACATAGGATGACATCAGTGGCGTTTTATCGGATCCTTCCGATGTCGGGCCATTTAGCCGTGTTTTCTACACATGTTTAATAAAACTACAAGGATTAGACCCCTTGTTGGTTTTTGAACTAAAGCTCTAGAAATATATGATATAAGCCTCTTTCCTAAGCCTATTATATGAGTAAGCGCATTTTTACGAATTTTATGAATAAGAGAGTGAGTGGTATGGAGATATATATGAATCGCAATAGTACTCCTTCAAACCATGAGGTAGTACGGTGTATGAGGGTGCTGCGTAATGCAGCACATTTCTGGAATTTGTGGCACTAACTTAATTGTTCTTTTTACCACTCAAGTAACATGGCGGGTGATATGGAAGGTGTTAGGGCGTAAGCGTTGTATGTATGAATATGATTATGAACCGTGCATGTGAGCCGTCACTTGATTAAGTATGTTTGCTTGCCGCTCAATGTGAGGCAATCTTGAAGTTTCATAAGTTTTCATGGGTAATGGAATACCCATTTGTCAGCTTGATTTTCTACCGGTAGTTATTCGGACTGGTAATCAAATTCATTTGATTACTGACATGGTTTTATATTATATGTAGAATATATGTAGGTGAGGTTCCCTGGCATTGGCTGACTGAGGTGCATGGATTAGACGGTTGAGTGGTAGTGGTGGTGGGGGCCCTTTGTTTTGTTGTTTGCTTTAACCCATGTATTTTGTGTATGACTATATGACAGGCATATGGCCAAACTATGTGAACTTTGTATGATTAAGATATATGCTATGATGGTTGTACCAACATGTTTTAACTTTATATTATTATATTTTATTGTGGAGTTATAATACTTTGGGGCAAGGCTAACCATCATCTACAAGGTATATAAGCTCCAAAATTATGGAACATGATGAGGAGCTAAGTCAGGTACACAAAACATATTTGGTTGTAGCTGTTTGAGCGTTTGAGTAATGTGGGTGGTGGAGCTTACATTTCAAACTACTTAAAGACCCACGTGAAGTCATGGTATTAGGGTTTGATGCCAGATACTCGATGATGCTCTGTAATTCTTTGATGATTTAATTATTACTCGCATAGGGTATATAGAATAGGTAACCATGACCTTTGTTTAAATACCTACATCATCTTCCAGTAACTAATAACAAGACCTAAGCCAATCACTTGAACTAAGTAGTCAAAATATGATACATGCAATAGCGTGCAACCTCAAAACTATAGCGGGGGTGTGCTTCTTCTACAGTTGGGAGTGATCATCACATTTTTAAAGTCACCACTCATAGTTGTTGAGATGGTTATACCTCTGTTACGACTAGGGGTGTTCATATAAGAATCCTTTAAGACCCTTGTTTCCTCTTGCTGAGATCTGCCATTTGAGACCGACATCGACTTCCGTTGTGGCCACGATCACCGCCAGCAACGTTGCTGCTCCTAGCGGCGATAACATTGCTTCCCGGCCATTTTCCAACCGACCAGCCGCCGGACTCCTCCCCTTTTCGATCACGACCGGTAGTAGCCTCCACCACGCTGTCGTGGCCATATTCCGGCGACGGGCACCGCCGCCCCCAGTCCGGCCTGCATCCCGCTCGTGTCCACGTCTACCCGCCCTGATCGCGTCCACCTGCCAGCGGCCACATTTGCCTGGTCATGTTCAAGTTTGCGAGCCCATGTCCATGTCTGTGTCCATCAGCCTAGACAACCCAGCCCATTCTCTAGTTAACTCAAACCGGGTGGTTTAACCATCCGGTTTGATCTGGTTCAGCTTGGTTTGTTTCGGTTCAGCACATTTTCGGATTGTTTTTGTATGCTCTTGCACCGTTTTTGATAATATATGTTAGTTGTAATGCATATTCACATGATTTAGCATGATTGAATGTTATGATTTTTTCTTTATTTATTGTATTATTTATTTATTCATTATTATTTATATGTTTATCATATACGATGAATGTTTACATGGTTATTTGTTGTTATTAATATTATAGTTACTTATGAATATTAATCTTATTATGTTTATTAAATTGTATATATATATATTATTTATATATTTATTTATTTTTTATGTGTATGTTATTATTTATTTGTATTTAATTATATATTCTTGTGTTGTATGGCTATGATATTATTAATATATGAGCACACACCAGGAGCATGCATCATATAGGGATGCTAGTAGTTTACTTAGTAGTGTGTCCTGACGTAGGTTTCATAGTCCGAGCTCGCTGTAGATGTGTAGATGCTTGGCGGTTGGACCAAAGGTCCGTAGGACTCTCCCTCTCTGCTTGACTCCTTGTGTGTCGAGTTTAATCGTGTTTTATACGTAGGATGACATCAGCGATGTTTTATTGCATCCTTTCGATGTCGGGCCATTTAGCTGTCTTTTCTATGCATATTTAATAAATCTACAAGGATGAGATCTATAATGACCCGCAACTAAGTGTCTCAATTAATTTTCATTAATTTTCAAATTTTTAAATAAATTCATAATAATAATTTAATATACAAATGCTCAGAATAATCTAAGCCCCATGAACCAAACCAAAATGCCACAGCCATGCAAACAATCTCGAGAAAGAATAGTCCAATAATAGAGTCCTCCAGCTATCCCAACTCTACCCATCCTTCCATGCTCATACCTGCAAAGGCAATTCTGCGTTAGTGATAAAAAACACTAAGTCATATAATTACAAGAAACAATTAATATATTCCACAACATCTGAATTACATCTTTTAGTGATTATGAGCCTATGCTGAGCTCTTAATATTCTGGGAGGGGCAGCCACCCCATCCAGCTACAACCCCATGTATGCACACACACGCTATGTGGCCCTCAGTCTGTAGTTACCAATATTTTCCATTGACTCACCCTCTCGGTATCACAAGTGCATAATGTGCTGTCTTGCGCCACTACGCCCTGTCACCCCTTTCGGCATGGGGGCAGGTATTTAATCTTTCAAGAATTTTAAAGGTGATGCTCTATGTCAGACTGAGCCAATTCTTTGACCCCGGTTGCCCTTGGTGGATGGTGATCGAATGTGGACTCAGGCCAACCATGACTCCTAAATTAAAATATATAAAATTTTAAGTAATTATACGGACCTGGTTTTGTGATGAGGAACCCGCAACTATAACCACGATCTTA
This sequence comes from Piper betle, assembly GCA_033002965.1. Lineage (NCBI taxonomy): Eukaryota > Viridiplantae > Streptophyta > Magnoliopsida > Piperales > Piperaceae > Piper > Piper betle. The sequence continues at coordinate 91,187 of JAURVB010014943.1, forward strand.
AGCCTTCCCTTTGTGAGTCAAATGTGCACACAAACTATCAAGAGGATGTTTTATTTAACATCAACAGATCTCTTCTTTATATAGAATAATATGCGTAGAATTCAAGAAGTCCCTACATAAAATTTTATTAATATGTGTGGAATTCAAGAAGGTACTACATTAAATTTTATAGAAAAGAACACAATCACAAATAATTATAATAAATACCAACAATTAGTTTGATAATGAAAAAAATTATTTTTGGCTTAATGTGAATGAATGTTAAATTGCACTCACAACTCCCAATCCCAAAAATTCAATAAACAAAATTTATTTAAAATCATTAATAAATATCATTGTATCGATATGATAAAGGTCAATGTTGATTTTTAAGAATAATATTATTTATGGTTCATTCTTAAGATTTACAAAACCCTAAATAAAATAGTCTAATTGTTATTATTATTATTATTATTTTATTTTTAAGGGTTTTGCAAGATCTCTTGTTGGTTTTTGAACTGAGCTCCAAAAATGTATGATATAAGCCTCTTCCCTAAGCCTATTATATAAGTACGCGCATTTTTACGGATTTCACGAGTAAGAGAATGAGTGGTACGAAGATATATATGGGCCACACTAGTAAGCCATAAAACCATGAGGTAGTGTGGTGTAGATGATACTGCATAATGTAGTGCATTTCCGGAATTTACAGCACTAACTTAACTGTTCCTTTTGCCACTCGAGTACCTTGACGGGTGATATGGAAGATGTGAGGGAGTAAGCATTGTATGTATGATTATGATTATGAGTAATGCATGCGAGCCGGCATTTGCTTAAGAATGTTTGCTTATCGCCGGTGTGAGGAAATCTTGAAGTTTCATAAGTTTTCGTGGGTAATGGAATACCCATTTGCTAGTTTGTATTTTGTATTAGTTATTCTTTGGACCAGTGACAGTCCTTACTGATGGTTTTCATATAATATATGTAGGTCTTTCAAATCGTCCGTCAACTTTGGCAGGAGGACAGATAAATGCTACACACAATTGTGCTCAACATATTTATTTCTTTTCTTACTTTTACTTATTTTTTATGTGTTTTAATGCCTATTTTATAATGTCTTCCATTCTCATGACACCAAGATGGTTGTTTCGATCTATTTCATGGATCGAGTCGTACCGTCCGACAACATTAAACCTAACTCGACTTGATCGTAGCATTTCTAATTTAGTTCTTAGGTGAATCGAAATCGAGGTCTTAGCATTTTTGCAATGAAATGACTTTATTATATGATGATTAAAACTTGAAAAAATAAACATACAACACACAAAATATTAAACCTTAAATTTACAATATTTAAAACATGTCTGGTAAGATAATTAATTATTCATATGACACAATCAATTAAGTCATACCATATCTTTTAAATTAATTTTTCAATCACAATTCACCCTCAACGAACGATAAAATGATTATTTACTTATTGGCAAATATTTAATTACTAATATTAGTGTATTTTCCTTTATGCATTAATTATTTAACTAAAGAAATCATATTAAAATTACCGTCCTAGAAATTTAGGTTATCATTTAGACTTTTAATTAATATCACACTTTAATTCCTATTAAGAAATAACAATTACTTGTTCCATTAATATTAGCTTGGATATTTATTAATAAGAATTTATTTATTTCTCACTAACTCTAATTAATTATCTTAAGATTAGTTAGATCGTCGTATCCAATTATTTGATATAGCTTGTATTAAAATTTAAAGGATATCACTTGTAAGATTATTTTAAATTAATTAACTCGATAAGTGTTCAAACTTTATTTATTCTCAGCATGCTATTATGATTCAACGATTGCAATTATTAGACTATTTTATTCTAATAATCCTTACCTTAATTTACCAATACAACCCACATAAGGTTCTTAACTTAATATTTTATTAGTGACATCATAAATATAAATAAGTGTAAACACTAAACGATAATTTAATACTAATCCTATTTAACTATTAAAATATTCATGGAACAATTATAATATACGCACACACTTGAATTTACAACATTTTAATTAACCCACAAGTGATTAATTATAATTGTGATTCCATTAATAATTAATAACCAATGATCAGATGCGCGTATTAACTTACTAAGATATGAAGACGTCATCCTTGTTACTTAATTAATTATAACTAGTTAATGAATATATTAAAATGTCATTAATTAATTAATTAACTGTATCCATTAACAAATACATATAGATCATGAATTTTAAAGACAACCTGTAACACTCCGATTTCGGTTCACCTAAGAACTGAATAAAAAATGCTACAGTTGAGTCAATTCATGTTTAAAGATTTTGGTAAGTAAGACTCAATCGATAAAATAGATCAAAACAACCAGCTTAGTGTCATGAGATTGGAAGACGTTGTTAAATATTTGTTAAAACACAATAAACATAAATAAAAGTAAGAAAAAATAATTTCGATGAGCTCAAGTGTGTGTAGTATTTATCTGTCCTTCCACCAAAGTCGACTCAGATTTGCAAGACCTATATATATTATATGAAAAACGTTAGTAACAAGTGTTATTGGTCTGAAATATAACTAGTACAAACTGGTAAATGGGTATTCCATTAGCCAGAGAAACTTATGAAACTTTAGAATTGCCTCACACTAGGCAGTAAGCAAACAAACTTAAACAAGTGCCGACACGCATGCAGGGTTAATATTCATATTCTTACAGCTAAACGACTTGACATCAGAGGGATCCAATAAAACCCAGCCGATGCTATCCTACGTCTAGAACACGATTAAACTAGACATGTAAGGAGTGAAACGTAAATAGACTAAAGGGAGAGTCCTACGGATCTGTGGTCCAAGCTCCAAGCGCATCGACACATCTATGGCAACCACAAAGTTTGTAACCTACATCGAAACCCACTGATAAGTAAAATATCGATGTCTCTATATGATGCATACTCGATGCATACTCGTGGTATGTGCCCATATCATCAATACATCCTAATAAAGAAAACACTGCTAACAAGCCTACAACTAAACATATGGCATGTGAATCGAGATATAATAATAATAAATAACAAATAAATAAATAAATGCACTCATAAATAATTAGATAAATAATAAATACATGAACATAAACAATACTCTAATCATAAAATAATAACATAATACTTGTGTTAGTAAACATATAAATAAACAAACATATGAATACATAATAATTTAATTAATAAATAAATAGTTAATACTCATTAATCATGAATATTAATAATATCACAGTTATACAATACAAGAATACATAATTAAATACAAATAGATAATAACATACATATGAACAAACAAATAAATGAATAAATATAACTTAGTCAACATAAATAAGACTAATATTAATATGTAAATATATCATTATTAATAATAAATAATCATATAAACATGCATTATAATCAATAAATACACAAATATTAAGGAAATGAATAATAATAAATAAATAAGTAAATAAATAAATAAAATCAATCATAACATCAAAACATGCTAAATCATGTGAATATGAATCTAAACTAATACCATGGTTCTCGAATTAGTGAAAATGGTGCAAGAACGGACAAAAACTATCCAAAAATAACTGAACTGGGTCAACTGAGCAGAACCCAACTAAGTTGGGCCAAGTCAGCTTGGTCTGGGTTAAATAAACTAATGGACTGGGTTGACTAGGCTGGTCTGGACTGATGGACATGGACACGGTCTCAGACTAGCAGACTCTGGCACAACCAGGTGGACACAAACTGTAACACCCAAAATCCGGTTCATGCTCGAAAACCAAACCGGAATGTCACTAGTCCCGATTAGTTCAGCTAACCGGAATCCAACTCTTGCTGATCTACTCTCGGCGTCTCAAGATGGAAGATGTCAATCACTACACATGGATGAATGAAAAAAAACCCTAACATGCTACTATATGGATGACATATCAACCAATTCACATACCAAATAATTACAATGAAAATCGATAATATTTGTAAAATAAGATGGACTGAGTCTCCCCTAAAAGTGCAATTAAAGGCCACCATGTCAAATCAACATGTATACGTGTGGTGTGTGTGTGTGTATAATTTGTTGTATAATCATTCTAAAGCTTGGGTCTCGACCCACTTGTGCATTCTATTTACATTTATCTTCAATTTTAGGTCCTGACTTCTTTGCTGCTGCTAATGCCTCTCTTGACATTTTCTCATTTCATTTTTTTGTCCCTTGGGACTATTAATATTTTCTAAGCCCTCTCCTTTTGTCCATAATTCTCCTGGCCTTAAGCATGAAGACCAAGTACTCTCAAGCTATCGCTGCTAGTACCTTTTGAATCACAAGTCCAGACAGGCACTGTACTAAATAGTACCCCATAAACCTCCAAGTTTCTCCACGTGTGAGGAACTCAAAACGGGAGTTGTTAGGATCCCTCGGGATTGGAACAACCTGCTCACTAATCCAGAGCCCACTTTGACTGACACATGCACCCACTCATGGTACGTACGAGTCAGTTTTCTCATCTCTCGTCTCACTGAAAACTCGATCAAACTATATATAGGTCCAGGAAAGAATTTATATAATAGGCCAGAAGGCAACTTGTAGTGGATCTTGTTTTTGAAAACAAAATCGAGGGATCTCATCCTCGATGGTTATTAATCCAGAAGATCGATCAATTAAATGACCCGGTCTAAGTAGGATCCGATAAAATGCCACTTAACTCGTCTTGGAAGTAATAAAACAATTCACAACACAATAAAATAAAGTGTAAAACAAGAAACGAGTCCTAAACGGACCTGGTAGAAGCTCCAAGCGTGTCCTCACTCCTAGGCGGCGAGCTCCTACTCCGTACGTACACATCAAGACTAAATACTAATGCCCAGTATAATGTATGAATGGTACACTTTTCATCAATCCATACAAGGCAACACCTATTTACATGCATTTTAATTCAAACTCTAATTCATTATTATCATCCGTTAGCATGCATTTAAATTTAAATCAATATCTATTTACAATCACTCCATTTGTATCACAATAAAATCATAAAATAATTCATTACCAAATAAAATCGGATAAAATTCTATACCTAATAGTCAGTCATGTGATGATGGCGACAAGGTTGTGGCCGGCTCGAGTATGGATCATGGGGAAGAGGGAAGGAAGAAAAAAGAAGGAAGTTGGGAGAGGAGGATGGTGGTGACTGGATGATGACAGTGTCAGAGGTGTGGAATAAATAGATGGCAGGGGGAAGAAAATGAGTGGTCGGTGAGAAAAATGAATGGTCATCTCGTAATTAAATATTTCTAGAAAAATAATACTAGCTCATAATAATTCTAAAAAAATTTTAAAAATAGGGGAAAATCCCATAAAACATAATACACATTACAACATTACAATGACATGCTCTATGACTAATAACCCACCCAAACAGCCCGTAACACGTCCTCATTAATTATTTGGCTTAAAAATAATTATACAATCTAATTAAAATAAACAAAGAAAAATCTGGCATACTCTCATATATTATGATAACTCATTCTATTACTGTCTTATCATCATATACTTGGGCACACATGACACTCATGGTTCATAACACAAGACCAGCCTCGGCTAGGTACGCATGTTCTGAAATTGACTCGACTAAAAATAACAGTCAAACCGATTGGTTTAGACTATAAAATCCTAACTCAAGTGATGGGTTTTACAAACTTCCCTCATAGAAATTTTGTCCTTGAAATATTAAATCAAGGAGGCTTAGCTCTTGTAGCTATCCACTCAAGATGAAATAGGAAGCATACTTGTCACGTCTGCTGTATCCTCCAGTGCTTCAGCAATTGTGGCTGTATCCATCCTCATTGCCCATGGTGGTGCTGAAGTGGATGGTCCTGCCCGTGGTGTTATTTGTATTCCTCTCTAATTTAACGCTTGTTGTTCTTGTCCTATCATGGCTGCCATCATTCTTCTCTGATTTAGACTATCTTGGTGCCTGCTGGTGTAAAGACCAGGAAAAATAATAATAATAATTTTATGACGACGCAGTTCAGGAAAGACCCAACATGTTATATTCTGTACCCGGTTAATTCTACCCGGTTAATTATTTACCCATTTTATTATTTACCCAGTTACTCGGTTAAGTGAAATACGGGTGTTTTCACATACCCTAGCCATTATTTTCATTTTTATAAAATTTGAAAGATGACGTCATTTTTCACATACGGGTGTAGGGCCGTCTTCCTCACCTTAGCTGCCAAGTTCTCCTCTTCCTTGCCGGTGTTTCCTCCTTGCTTGGGTATCCTTCCTATCTCCCTCATCTTCATTTTCTTGCATTCATATGTCTTTTTAATTGATAATAAGCTTGATAAACATGAGAATTAAAGTCTGAAATCAACAATAACTAAAACTAAATTGGAAAATGGAATTTCGCCATGGCCGACGGGTCTGAAGTTGGGCAATGATAGGTGACTGTAAACAAAGATTTCAAGGCAGGCCTCACACCCCCGACGACCTCTCTAGCTGCTGGATCAAAGGGTCGCATCGCCTTGTCCCTGGGTTCCAATGGGTGGCGGAATTTCAGTGGTCATGGGCGGAGTTGTAGTGTGCAACGTTGTGGGAGATTCCAGACGTCCAAGCCAGATTGCTGGCCAAAGACTCACGCCTTGCATGCTGGCAGTGCTTGGCCTTGACGTTGGGTTGTTGTGCAGGGAGAAGGGAAGTGTTCCCGGCGGTGCTGCTGGCCGGGTGGAGTACACCTTGCAGTCCCGGCGGTGCTGGTTGCCAGGAGTCCGCGCCTTGGTGCAGAACGGAGTTTTATGCTTCCAATTGGATTGGTAGGGAAGGGAGTGAAGGATGTGGTCTGGTTTTGGGTTGAAGAGGAAGATAGCGGGCCTGGTTTGGTGCAGTACGTCGCATTGGATAGCTACTGTAAAGCATGGACGTTGGCTTCATCTTTGCCTGTTTTTATGTTGTTGTTGATGTCTTGTTGGGATGTTTATATGGTTGTTCAATTGGGTTGCTGGGGAAATGAAGAAGGAAGTGACCAGTGGTGGTGCCAAGGTTTGGTTTTGGTGCAGAGAAAAATGGTGACGGAAAGAAGAAGAAGAAGGGCGGTGGTAATTCTGTAAATACTGGTTGACTCGATACTGAATCGAGTTAAAAATAATACGAACTCGTAATAAATCCTTAAAAATAATTATTTTAATGGGTTATGGGTAAAGTTACTAAACTAACTAATGATTGTATGAAATCGCCATAAGTAATAAAAATACGGTAATGATAAAAGGTCGATAATTAAATACAAATTATTTTAAATAATTTTATTGAATAACTTAATTAATTAAATTGCTGTAAATAATAGTAGCGATTAAAAATTATAACTGTCAACTAAATCATCAAGATCGGGGTTAAGTAATTATCACCGCAAAGGAAAATTAAATACTTATTTATTTGTAATAATTATTTTTATCAACGATTAGGTATTAATTATGATTTAGATAATTAATTTAAAAAGTAAAGTAAGACTTAAATAATTATATCACATGAATAATTAATTATCTCACTAGATTTGTTGAAAATTTAATATTTAATATTTTTGAATTGTTACATGCATTTCTACTTAAATAAAATTATACTTATGTATAATTTTATATTCTCGCTCAGATTAGGATTATTGGTCGCAGCTGCGAGTTTGAAATATCCAGGTTCGTATAATCATTTGAAATGTTGCACTTTCTCTTGTTGGCAGCCCTGGTCTGCCTGAACCCAGATTCAACCACCATGCACTGTAACGCAATCGGGGTTAAGGAATTGACTCAGTTCGACATGGGGCCACACCTTTAAAATTACTATGTGTGTTCGTATAATTATTTTTGAAATGTTGTATTGTCCGTATAATTATTTGAAATGTTGTATTTTTCCAAACTGGTATACTTATATAAAACGTTGTATTTCCCCAAGCTGGTATAACTATGTGAAATGTTGTATTTTCCAAACCAGTAGCCTTATTGGCACTAATCTCAGAATGAGCTGGGAGACAATTTCTAATCTCAGAATGAACTGGGAGACCATAACTAATCTCAAAATGAATTGGGAGACCACCTAATCTCAGAATGAGTTGGGAGACAATTTCTAATCTCAGAATGAACTGGGAGACCATGACTAATCTCAAAATAAATTGGGGGACCACCTAATCTAAGAATGAGCTGGGAGACAATTTCTAATCTCAGAATGAACCGGGAGACCATGACTAATCTCAAAATGAATTGGGAGACCACCTAATCTCAGAATGAGCTGGGAGACAATTTCTAATCTTAAATGAATTGGGAGACCATGAATAATCTCAAAATGAATTGGGAGACCACCTAATCTCAGAATGAGCTGGGAGACAATTTCTAATCTCAGAATGAACTGGGAGACGATTTTTACTAATCTCAGAATGACCTGAGAGACAAATTACTAATCTAAGAATGACCTGAGAGATAATTACTAATGTATTGTGTAATAATAATAATAAAAGTGAGTGAAATGATAATAGGGATTATATTGACTTGTTTCATTTAATTATATGGCTTAGTGGTTTTATCACTAATTGCCTCTGTAGGTGAGCTGCATTGGACTGAAGTATAGAAGTGTGGTTGGTGGTTCTTTTACCAACCTAGGTATGGTGAATCGATAATAAAAATTGGACTTCCTTATTATTCACTTGTGTTATAAATGTGGCTATGGGAAACAGTCCGAGACTGTGGGAGGACACTTATTTTATATTTTAGAGAACATGATTTATATTATATGTTGCTAGACATATTTGCTGTATTTCAATTCATGTTCTGGAATGTTATATTTACATTACCTATATTTTAAAGTAACACCCGGTCTGGTTCGGGCGGGTCGTTATAGCTGGCACTACCTCTCTATGCTTTTCCAGCTTAGGTGACAAGTGGAATTGTTGTAGGAGAGGTCCCTTAATTTAGCTTTGGAGGAGGTGGCGGCGGAGGGCTTGGGAATTGCAGGCTCTCCTCGTGCCTCATCATCCACGGCTAATTTCTTCTCTATTCATGCTACGGCTAGAGCTATTTGTAGTAGTTCCGTTTGGAATTCGTCCTAACTCTATTACATCTACATTTGTATCTTTGCTAACTGTGAAATGGCAGCCTCCATTTCAGTTTGTCGGCTTCTAATGTTGGGGCGGCTTCCACTATGATGGCTCCCGCTACGGCAGCTTAATGAGCCTGGCACACTGGAATTTCCTGGTGGCGGTGCTGCTCTAGATTTGCTAGACATCGTTTGACTGTGAACATGAGTAGGGCTAGTTCATGAGAAATCCTGTAAAGAGTCCAAACATGAGTAGGGAGAAGTAGGTGATGGAGTCCAGTTTTGTGTACTTCGAGTTCTTACCATGATAACTCACCGATCCAATCCTGAACATACTGCCACACTACCCGTTGGTGAGAAATCTGCAAATCAAAGACAACAAGGATAGAAATATATATACTTGCTAGCTGGACTTGGAGCAATCTTTGTACACACATCATGTATGAAAATATCTTCCCACTGAAGCGACCGAGAGTCTTCTCATATACCAAAAACTGCAACACCACAAATCCAGTTCATGCTAGAAAACCAAACCGAAATGTCACTGGTTCTAGTTAGGTCGGCTAACCCGAACCTAACTCCTACGGATCTACTCTCAGAGTCTCAAGATGGAACATGTCAATCGCTATGCATGGATGAATACACAAAAATAACCCTAACATGCTACTACATGGATGACATGTTAACCAATTCACATACCAAATAATTATGATAAAATAATAAGATTCATAAAATAAGACGGATTGAGGCTCCCCTAAAAGTGCAATTAAAGGCCACCCAATAAAATCAACATGTATACGTTTGTATGTGTGTGTGTGTGTGTGTCTGTCTGTCTCTCTATGTATGTATGTATATATATATATATATATATCATACATTTTCATTAACACAACTGTCTAATCTGTTGACTAATCATTCTGAAGCTTGGGTCTTGACCCACTTGAGCATTCTATTCACATTTCTCATCAGTTCTACGTCTTGACTTACTTGTTGTACTTATTCAATGTCTAAACATATTTATTAACATGTCATTGTTAGCAATCTTTCTATTGCAACATACATCATATCACACCACATTATCATGTATTGCATTTCATTACAACATCCTCAAAATATTAAACATGCTATCATTTGACTTGTGTGTATGCAAGAAACATCACTGCTCCTCCGTCCAGGCTCGCTCATCGTACTCATGATCCTCACTTACATATATTATAAAACACGTCAGTAACGAGTGTTACTAGTCCAAAAATATAATTAATATCAAAATAGCTATGAGAGCAAACTCTCATGTGAAGGAAAACATTCATATACTTCTCGTGAACTCTCTGAAGGCCACCTACTGAAGAGCCACTGGGCTGTAGACCTGGCAGCATCCTTAATTGACTATTTTGCTACTACTGATGCCTCTCTCGACATTTTCTCATTTCATTTTATGATCCCTTGGGACTACTGGTATATCCTAAGCCCTCTCCTTTCCTCCATAATTCTCCTGGCCTTGAGAACGAAGATCGAGTATTCTCAGGCAATCGCCTTTAGTAACCTTTGAACCACAAGTCCGGACATGTGTTGTACTAAACAGTACCCATAAACCTCACATTTCTTTGGGTGTGAAATATATATTAAATATGTTATACTTGCATGTTAGGATGATAACGCACGTAACACCCTTAATAGGGTTTATGTAAAAACTCGTGACTTGAGTCAGGGTTTTATAGTCTGAACCTTTTGGTTCGACTGTTATTTTTAGTCGGGTCAATTTTAGAATACGTGTACCAAATCGAGGCCGGTCATGAGTTACGAACCATGAAAGTCATGTGTGCCAAGTATATGATGATAACATTAGTAAGACAGTGGTAGAATGTGGTTATAAGAATATATAAGACTACGCCCAGATCTTCTTTATTTATTTTAGTATTAGATTGGAGAATTATTTTTTAGGCTGAATAATGCATTAGTATGCGTTACGGCCAATTTGGGTGTGTTATTAGTTTTAGAGCATGTCATTGTGATGTTATGGTGTATTATGTTTTATGGGATTTTCCCCTATTTTTCTAGATTTTTTAGGTATTTTTAAGAGTTAGTTATTATTTTTGATTTGAGTCAAGTTCTATGTACGAGACGACCCCCGACCTTCTCCTTGACCACTTGTCTTCTCCCCCCCCGACAGCTTGTCTTCTCCCCCCAACCGCTTGTCTTCTCCCCCCCCCCCAACCGCTCATCTTCTCCCCCCAACCGCTCGTCTTCTCCCCCAGACCGCTCGCCTTGGCCCCCGACTGCTTGTCTTTGTAAATACTGTGATATATATATATATATATATATATATATATATTTGACTCGGTTGGGGAAGGATCGAACATTGGAGAAATAATAATTATTATATTACAATCTCTACCCGATTAAATATTATATTTTATTCTTTACCCGGTTAAATGAAATGCTGGTGCTGGGGTGTTTTCTCATACCCTAGCCGTCATTTTCATTTTATTTTTGTGAGGGGCATCATGCTCACCCTAGCCACCTATTTCTCCTCTTCCTCACCTAGCTGCCTACTCTCATCTTCTTCTCCTCTTCCGGAGTCGGCTTCTTCCTTGCTCGGGTATCCTTCTTAACTCCCTATTCATAGTTTTCATGCATTTCATGATTGCCATGTTGTTTATGCTATTTCATCAATTCATGTTTGCCTTGCTGTTCAGTTGCTTCATCAACGTTCTTGATACGAAGTCGTTTGGTTTAGGATAGTTAAGTTGCAGTCCCTAGCATCTTGTGATTTCTGTGCATGGGGTTTGGATAGTGGGCTGTCATGCGGAGGAGCAGGGGAGCGTTCCTGGCAGTGCTGCTGGCCGGACGGAGTTCGCCTTGTGTTCCCGGTGGTGCTGCTGGCCAGGCGTCGCGCGCCTTGGTGCAGGACGGGGTTCGCCTAGAATAGCTGCTGTAAAGCACAAACTTGATGCCTCCTCCCTTGCTGTTTTCATGTTGTTGTTGACGCTGTGTTGGGGTGCTCAATAAGGTTGTTCAATTGGATTGTTGGGGAAGTAGTGAGTGAAGGTTGTGACTTATTTTGGTGCCAAGGATGAAGGTAGGAGAAGAGAAGAATGTCGGGGAAGAAGGAGATGACAAATTTGTAATATATGCTTGACTCGACACCGACTCAAGTTAAAAATAATACTAACTAGTAATAAATCTTTAAAAATAATTATTCTAATGAGTTATTGGTTAAAATTGCTAAACTAATTAATTATTGTACGAAATCACCATGAGTAATAAAAATACGGTAATGATAAAATGTTGAGAATTAATTGGTATACCATAAAACTATTAATTTAAATAGGATGGTTATAAGTGATTAATGAAATAAATATTTCATCTTTACCATATTCAATTTAATGCTAGGTAAATAAAGTGATTATTTTTATAACAAGTTAATAAGGTAGAGAATGGATTATTAAATTATAATAGTGTAAAAAGAACCTAAATGACATAATGAAAATAAATAAAGTTCGAACCTTTATTGAGTTGAATAATTAAAATAATTGTATTAGTAATATCTTTGAATTAGGATAATACAAATCATTTTAAATAATTTAATTGAACAACTTAATTAATTAAATTGCAATTAATAATTATAATGATTAAAGATTAAAATCGTAAATTAAATCGTCAAGATCTTAGTTAAGTAATTATTATCTCAAAGGAAACTATACTAATAATAGTAATTAAATACTTAAAATACTTGTTTATAAGTTAATAATTATTTTATCATTATTGAAGTGTGAATTATGATTTAGATAATTAATTTAAAACGTAAAGTAGGACTTAAATGATTATGTCACATGAATAATTTAATATTTAAGATTGTTGAATGTTGCATGCTTTATGTTGTCGAATTTTAATAATGATATATATTAGTCATTTAGTTGCATGCATTTCTACTCGAATAAAATTATACTTATGTATAATTTTCTGTTCTCATTCAGATTACGATCGTTGGTCAAGGTTGCAGGTTCCCTTACGAACTATCTAGGTCCGTATAATTATTTGAAATGTTGTATTTTACCTTTTTGGTAGCCTTGGTTGGCCTGAGCGTAGATTCGACCACCATGCACCGAGTGCAACCGGGGTCAAGGAATTGACTCAGTTCGACACGGGGCCGCACCCTTTAAAAATACTATGCGGGAGTCTTGGTTGACTTGAGTTCATATCTGACCACCATGTGCCAAGCGCAACCGTGGTCGACTAAATTCAACATAGGGCAGTACCCCCTGAAAGATTGAATACCTGCCCCCATGCCGAAAGGGGTGACTGGGTGCAATGGCGGAAGACGGCTCATTATACACTTGTGATACCGAGAGGGTGAGTCAATGACAAATATCGGTAACTACAGGCCATGGGCCACATAGCGTGTGTGTGCATGCATGTTCCGAATATATTAAGAGCTGGGCATAGGCTCATAATAGCTAAAAGTCTTGAGAAATGATAATAGGGATTATATTGACTTGTTTTATTTAATTATGCAGCTTAGTGGTTTGATCACTAATGCGGAATTGCCTCCGTAGTTGAACAGCTTTGGACTGAAGAATAAAAGTGTGGTTGGTGTTTCTTTTATCAACCAAGGTTTGGTGAATTGATAATAAATTGGACTTCCTTTTTATTCTCTTGTGTTATAAATGTGGCTATGCGAAACGGTCCGAGACTGTGGGACTTTGAGTCAGTTTATTTTGTGCATTGTCACATGCTATCAGAACATGTCTTATTTTTATTATTTATAAATTCTAGACTTATTGCCGTATTAGAATTCATGTTCTTCATTCATGTTCTTGAAGTTATGTTTACAACATTTAACTTTTTAAGTAACACCCAGGCCAGTTAGGGCAGGTCATTACAGTCTTCGCCCCTTGACCACTTGTCTTCTCCCCCGACCACTCATCTTCTCCTCCCGACCGCTTGTCTTCGCACCCTGACCACTCCTCTTCTCCCTCAACCACTTGTCTTCTCCCCGTACCGCTTGTCTTCTCCCCGACCGCTCGTCTTCTCCCCTACCGCTCATCTTCTCCCTCGACTGCTCGTCGTCTCCCCCAGACCGCTCGTCTTCTCCCCCGACCGCTCGTCTTCTTCCCCCAACCACTCGTCTTCACTCCTCGCTCCCCCCCCAACACCTTTGTATTCCAAACCCTCGACGGCACCCTTTACCTGTTGCCGTTTCTGCCGCCGGTGATCGTCGCAAACCCTCTTGCAACCTTTTTCTACTGGAGTAGCGCCCAGTGCCACCCATCCCGGCCTGATCTTCTACTGAACTCTTCTAGTTGAACCTGATCAAACTTCGAACGCCGACCGGTGTCGAATTTGAATCTTGAGCCACACGATGAAACCCTATTCATCGCCGTTTACCGACGACGGGAGGTATAATTAACTCCAACTTAATTTATTAAGGGTGATAATTATTATCATGGCATGATAAGATTAATGAATTGACGAGTTTGCTATTTTATTATAAATAAAACTATGAAATTTGCTTGATTGAAAAGTGCTAAGGAACTAATTAGATAAATTAAGTAATTATCGTAATTTAATGCAACATAGCGCAAGAAAACTTATGGGTGATTGATGTATGATGTGGTGTGTGTATGTTATACAATGTTTGATGCATCATTCAGTTAGTGGGCGTTAGCTTTTAGATTTGATGTGTAGGTATGATGTAGGAAATCTCCACCTAGGCACATGGACAAAATTGGAGCTTCTACCAAGTCTATTTAGAACTTGTTTCTTGTTTTATGCTCTATTCTATTGTGTATTGTTGTACAACAAGTAAGCCCAAGAATTGGATGTGAAAAGTGAATAGAAAGCACAGATGGGCCGAGACCCAAGATTCAGAATAACTTATGCAGTATATTAGATTTTTGTGTGAATGTCAATGTGTGATACATTTATATATGTTTATACATGTTGATTTGACGGGTGGCCCTTAATTGCACTTTTAGGGGAGACTATGTCCGTTTTTTTTGACGAATTTTATCGATTTTATCGCAATTATTTTGGTATGTAAACCGCTTATCATATCATTCATGTAGTAGCATGTTAGGGTTTTTGTGCACTCATCCATGCAAAGCGATTCACATCTTCCATCTTGAGACACCGAGAGTTGATCCGCACGAATTGGGTTTAGGCTAGCTGACCCAACTAGGACCAGTGACATTCTAGTTTGGTTCCTAAACATGACTGGATTTGAGGTGTTACAGTTTTGGTATCAGAGCAAACTCTCGGTCGATTCAGTTGGAAGATATTTCATAGGTGATGTGTGTGCAAAGATTGCTCCAAGTCCAGCTGGCAGGTATATATTTCTGTCCTTGTTGTCTTTGATTTATAGATTTCTCACCAGTGGGTAGTGTGGCAGTATTTTCAGGATTGCATCAGTGAGTAAGGGTAATCACGGTAAGAACTCGAGGTACACGGAACAGGGCTCCATCGCCTCCTTCTTCCGAACAAGCTAGCCCTACTCATGTTCACAGTGAGGCGGTGTCTAGCTAATCTAGAGCCACATTGTGGCTAGGAAATCCTAGTGAGCCAGGCTCAGTAAGCTGCCGTAGTGGGAGCTGTCATAGTGAAAGCCGCCGCAACGTTAGAAGCCGTCAGACATAAACAGAGGCTGCCATTGCGAAGTTGGTAGACGTACAAATGCATATATAACTGAGTCAACAGGAATTCTGAATAGAACTATGACAAATAGCTCTTGCCATAGCACTAATAGAGAAGAAATTAGCTATGGATGATGAGGCATGAGGGGAGCTTGCTATTCCCATGGGCCCTCCGTCGCTGCCTCCACCACCACTACATCAGGGGACCACTCCTACAACAATTCCACTGGTCATCCCACTTCAAGCAAGAAGAGGTAGTGGACCTAGAAGAAATGACAGTGGATAGATAGGCACCCCAAGGTTTGGTAATACTCTAGTAGGGGCAGTATCGCCATTTCCACAATTCAAGATTGGAGAAGGATCAAGCAAATTGGCTGGTGATAGAAATTTTGGATTGTTGCAATATGAGTTGTTCATGAATAATGGTGGATGCCCATTCACGAGAAAACTAGATGTAGAAGAAGCTTTCTTGTGGATTTCATCAACTGTTGGCGCATTAGGAAGTATGGGATGTCTGATGGAGCACCGTGTACGAATTATTGGAGGTGCATTTTAGGATGAGGCTAGAATATGGTTGGATTCAGTCATGGCCTCTAGAACCAAGGCAAGGACAGAGAAACAATGGTCAATAGTCACCGAGACACGAACAAAAGGGGGAATGATGGCTGCCATGACAAGACAAGAACTGGTAGCCTTAGATCAGAGAGGAATATGGATAACACCACAAGTAGGACCATCCACTTCAGCACCACCTTGGGTAGTGAGGATGGACACAACCACAATTGTTGAAGCACTGAAAGATATGGCATATGTGTCAGGTATATGCACATCCCACTTTAGATTTCAGATTTAGTAGATAGCTATGAGAGTAAAGCCTCCTTGACTTAAAATTAAAGGACTAAATTTTTATGACGAGAGAAGGTTGTAAAACCCTTGACACGAGTCAAGGTTTTATAGTCGTCTGAACTGGTCAGTTCGACAATTATTTTTAGTCGGGTTAATTTCAGAATATGCGTACTGAGCTAAGGCCGGTTATGTATTATGAACCACGAAAGTAATGTGTGCCCAAGTATATGATGATAGTATGATGATAGTGTCAGTAAGAAAATAGTAGAATGAGTTATCAGAATATTTAAGAGTACGCCCATAATTTCTCTATTTATTTTAGTATTAAATCGTAGAATTATTTTTAAGGCTAAATAACGCATTATGACACTTTACGGCCAGTTTGGGTGGGTTATTAGTTATATAGCATGTCATTGTTATGTTATGGTGTGTATTATGTTATGTGGAATTTCCCCTATTTTTCTAGATGTTTTAGGAATTATTACAAATAGTTATTATTTTTTACTCGAGTTAGAGGCGAGTCAAGTTCTATTTACGAGACGACCCCCGACCTTCTCCCCAACCACTCGTCTTCTCCACCCGACCACTCGTCTTCTTCCCTTGACCATTCGCCTTCTGCCCTAACCACTTTTCTTCTTCCCCTTTTTATTCCAAACCCTCATGCCACCCCTTTACTTGTTGTCGATTCTGCCACTGGTGATTGATGCGGCCGCCATCCAGTCGCCAACCCTCCCACGAACTTTTTCGACTGGAGCAGAGCCCATTGATGCCCATCCCTACAGGATCTTCTATCGAACTCATCCAATCAAACTTGATCGAACTTCAGATGCCGACGGGTGGCAAATTCGAGGCTTGAGCCGCTCAACGAAACCCTAGTCGTTGCTGATTACCAACGACGCGAGGTATAATTAACTCAGACTTAATTTCTTAAGGGTGATAATTATTAGCAAAGCTTGGTAGGATTAATGAGTGGGCGAGTTTGCTATTTTATTATAAATAAAAAATGAGATTTGCAAGATTGAAGTGTATTAAAAAAAGTGGTAAGGAACTAATTAGATAAACTAAGTAATTATAGTAATCTAATTCAACGTAGCGTAGGAAAACTTATGTGTGATTGATGTATGATGTGGTGTGTGTATCCTATAGGATGTTTGATGCATCATTCTGTTAGCGGGCGTTAGCTTATAGATTTGATGTGTAGGTACAGAGTAGGAGCACGCTGCCTAGGCGCGTGGACACGATTGGAGCTTCTACTAGGTCTGTTTAGGACTTGCTTCCTATTTTATGCTCTATTCTATTCTGTATTGTTTTATTACATGTAGGACGAGTTATGTGGCATTTTATCTGAACCCACTTAACCCAGGTCATTTAATCAACTAGTTTTCTAGATTAGTAACCCTCGAGGATGTGATCCCTCGAGTATGCTCTTGAAAACAAGATCGCCACAAGTTGCCTTCAGGCCTATTGTATAAATCCCTTCCCAGGCCTATAAATAATTTTATTGCATTTCAGTGAAACGAGAGATGGGAAGAACGACTCGTTCGTACCATGAGTGGGTGCACGTGCCGCTCAAAGCAGGCTCTGGATTAGTGAGTGGGTTGTTCCATTCCAGAGGGATCCTGGCAACACCCGTTTTGAGTTCCTCACATCTAGAGAAGTGTGGAGGTTTACGAATACTATTTAATATAGCACATGTCCAGACTTATGGTTCAAAGAGTATTAAAGGCGACTGCCTAATAGTACTTGGTCTTCGTGCTCAAGGCAAGGAGAATTATGGAGGAAAAGAGAGAGCTTAAGATATACTAGTAGTCCCGAAGGACCAGAAAATGAAATGAGAAAATGCGAGAGAGGCATCAGCATCAACAGTGTAGTTAGTACGGGATGCTACTAGGTTTGCAGCCTGGTGGCTCGTCATTAGGTGCCCTTTAGAGAGTTCTAGTGAAGTATATGAATGTTTTTCTTCATATGAGAGTTAGCCCTCGTAGCCAATTTGATATTATTTATATATTGAACCAGTAACACTCGTTACTAATGTGTATGATCATGAATAGGATATGTTAGCCTGGACGAAGGAGCAGTGATGTCTTTTGCACACACACATGTCAGACGATAGAATGTTAATGTTTTGTTGATGTTGTCATTATATTGAGAATGATGTGATATAATGCAATGTATGATAATATGATGTGATATGATATTTGTTTTAGTAGTAGAATTTTTAGTTATGACATTTGAATACATATGTTTTTGTAAATATGTTTAGATGGTTTTCTGCATTTATCAATGCAAAGTGATTGACATCTTCTATCTTGAGACGTCGAAAGTAGATCCGCACGAATTGGGTTTGGGTCAGCTGACCCAACCGGGACCAGTGACATTTCGGTTCGGTTCCCGTTTATGAACTGGATTTGGAGTGTTACAGTTTATGCATGTTAGAATTGGGTTGTTACAAGTTGGCATCAGACTTTTGGATCACTTTACCAGCATAGTAGTATACATGTTTTTGCATGTTGAAATAGTACTATATGAAACCCCATTCCTTATAAGATAGACTAATATGATTGACTAAAATACTTCGGAGAAATTTTTGTTTCTCAATGTGTTATGTGTTGCAGATGGCCAACAGTATTATCAATCAACAGCTGAAACATTAGAATGAGCAATTGCAGCCAAAGTTCTGGGGCAACAAAAACAATTGAATTACTTGATGACTACTATGGACAGCATGAATCAGAACTTTTATGCTACTCAAAGTATACTTCTGCAGATTCTGGCTAACAAAGGAGGGCAACCATATGGACACCAGCTCCCTCAAGAGCCAGTCAACCCGAGGACCCTCTAGTATTATCTGAAATTGCTGGAAATCCATACTTGTGATCATAGCAGCATCCTGTACAGCCTCATCAGCAGTAGCGGCATTGAGTGATACTGATGCTGTTGAGGCCTTGGCTGGTAAAACTGCTGATACTGCTGGGGTTTGGGCTAGTACTACTGGGGTCTGGACTAGTACTATTTCTGATATGGCTGCTACTGCTGGGCCCGACGTGGACACTTCGCAGCTCGGTGGCCAAGCTCACCACATGCAAAACATGTACCAATACCCCTCCTGCGCAGTCCTGGGAGTCTCCTCTGGCAAGTAGGGCAAATTGGATGATCCTCTCGACCCTATTGTGGTGCTCTTTCTGGATACTGCAAGGGAGGAAGCTACCTATCGGCCTGCTGAGCTGGCAGACCCTGAACTACATGAATAGCTATTGCATCATCTATCATGTGCCTCTAAGATGGACCCTGCTAGCCTTGGTCTCTGCATGGTGGGCTGTTAAACAGCCTGCCCCTACGATCTCCTAGAATGGTGGATCTTGTGTGTTGCCTCGCACTTTAGGGCTCTCACTACAGCCTCCTGGCGGGTGGCACAATGAAACAATGAGACAGAAGCGTGCAGACTTAGTCACAAGCCTTTGACAAATCTGGCTGCTCTCTGTCTCTTAGTCTAGAGTAAATTAGGAGCAAATGTTTCCAAGGCAAGGAAATGGGCTGTGGTATTCTGCCATGGTCATGTCCCTATGCTCAAGTGCCAAGAACTCCATTGGCTTATCATCAACCACAATAGCAGAGAAGAACTGATTGCAGAAAACCACGCAAAACTCCTCCAAGGCAATCACCTCTGATAAACGGTTCCCCAAATAAGTCGAATGGACTAATTGCCACCATGTCTTACCAACTTCTCCAATTTTGTAACACCCTATTTCGGTTCACCTGAGAACCAACCTGGAAATGCTATCGGCAACCAACCGTTCGCTAATCTACTTAATTCGGTTAAGACAACCTAGATCTATGCTCAACATCTCAAGATGGTGATGCATACATTCAACACATGGATGAGATGCTTAGGTTCTAACATTGTTCTAAATGGATGCTATAATATGCAATCACATTAAAATAAGACAAACTCATTAAAAAGTTTGGAAAATGAAGACTTTGAAAATAAAATGGACAGTCTCTCTAAAACCCCGAAAAAAAATAATTATGTTATTTTGTTTAGGGTTTTGTAGATCTTAAGAATGAATCATAAATAATATTTAATTAAATTAATTTTTGAGAATCAATATTATAAATTATCAATTACAACCTTTAGAGTACTAGTACAATGATATTTATTGATAATTGCTTCAACTCAATAGTCACTTCTTTTGACTTTTCGTTATCACACAAATGGCTAGTATAGTTACGTGTGATTACGTTCTTTTCTATAAAATTTAATGTAGTAAGTTCTTGAATTCTACACTAATTCTTCTATATAAAAGATAATTTTGTTGATGTTAAATAAAAGCATCAACTTGATAGTTGTCAGCACATTTGGCTCACATAGGGAAGACTTTAGAGAAGTTTCATTTATATTAAAACCACGTGTCGTAGTTGCCGATGCCTCATCACAATTTTAGGTATGAGCATGGAAGGATGGGTAGAGTCGGGACAGCTAGAGGACTCTGTTATTATACTATTTTTTTTTAGATTCTTTGCATGGCAATGGGATTTTAGTTCGGTTCATGGGGCTTAGAATATTTCGAGCATTTATTATAGTATATTTTATGTCATGGTTTTTAAAATCTTGACAATTAATAGAAAAATTAATTTCTGAGACCCTTTTTGAAAGTCAATCCTTACCTTATTGAAAGAATAAGAGTCCATTGTCCCAAGGGTAAAATTTCTTTTATATAAGTATTGATCATTCTTTTATAGAATTTAGATGGTAAGTAATTATGGGTGTGCCACTTGTGTGTCATGCTAGGTGCACGTGACACTTAACCAATGAGCGTATATGAGACACCTTTACAATCAGAGGTGTTATCTTGGTAGTATGGGTGGTATAGGACACCTGTGAGATCTGGATAATAGTGTCATAGGACAGTGTGCCCCACTTTAGCTATGCATATGAGTGGCAATACTTAAATCAAAATAATAAAAATAAAAATAATAAAATTGTAAATCATGATTTTTCTAAAATGAATTTTTTAAAGAAAATATGAAGCTATAGAGCTAGATCCATGTATACCAACGCATAAAGGAAGATATGCCTAAGATAGGATAATAAAGAAGTTAGATGAATGAGTAATTTTCTCTTTCAACACTGTTATATTTTTTAGGACAAAAATTCCCTAAGCTGGGGAGATTGTAAAACCCCGATTTTTCTCCTTATGACGCTATTATATTTTCGAGGACAAAAATTTCCAAGTTGGGGAGATTATAAAACCAAAAAAAAATAATTAGGTTATTTTATTTAGGGTTTTGTACATCATAGGAATGAATCATAAATAATATTTAATAAAATTAATTCTTAAAAATTAATATTATAAATTATCAATTATAACCTTTAGAGTACCAGTACAATGATTTTTATTGATAATTGTTTTAACTCAATAGTTAGTTCTTTTAACATTTCATTATCACACAAATGGCTGGTATATTTATGCATGATTACGCTATTTTTTATAAAATTTAATGTAGTAACTTCTTGAATTCTACACTTATTCTTTTATATAAAGGAAAATTCTGTTAATGTTAAATTAAAACATTAACTTGATAGTTGTGATCACATTTGGCTTACACAAGGAAGGCTTTAGAGAAGTTTCATTAATATTAGGATTACATGTCGTAGTTACGGATGCCTCATCACAATTTCAAGTATGAGCATGGAAGGATGGGTAGAGTCGGGCAGCTGGAGGGCTTTGTTATTGGACTATTTTTTTTGTAAATTCTTTGCATGGCAGTGGGATTTTGGTTTGGTTCATGGGGCTTAGAATCTTGACAATTAAGAGAAAAATTAATTAATGAGACACTTAGTTTCTTATATTAACACTTGGCTCGTGGCTCAGAACAAGTGGGTTGTTACAATCTCACCTTAAAGTACACAAGGGTCCACCATGTCAATAGCAAGTAATATATCTATATAACAATAAAAACGGAAACATAGCAAAAACATGATGCTTTCTCCTAACTTTTCCATCATCAACAATTTCCATCATCTAGAATCAGGCCTCGCCACATTAGCTTATCATGTTCCGTTCAAATCATAACAATACCACACACAAATCATTTCATGTAATAGGAGAATCAAAACATACACTACCATTATTCTCAACAATTAATTATTTCACGTTTTCATTCAACTTTGGCAGGTACATGTGTGCAAGTTGCATTGCTACTCCTCTGCAGTCCTGACAGCCCTCAGTATTAAAGATTCTCACCTAGATAGATAATAGAGAAATGTCAGTAACAAGTGTTACTAGTCTAGAAATAACTAGTAACAAAGTGGTACAAGAGAGTTGGCTCTCTTGTTGAAGTAAAACATTTTTATACTTCTCATAGAATCTTTCATAAGGGCACTAATTAAGAGCTATCAGTCTTGGCTCAAGAATGTCCCATTATATCTCTTCTCATCCTTTGGTAGCTTTAAAACTATCCCCTACACGGGAAAAATCAATTTTTTGTTCTTTCAGCTCTCTACATCCTCTATATCACTCCTAGCCCTAAGTACAGATGTAACACCCCAAATCCGGTTCACGCTCATGAACCGAACCGGCATGTTACAGGCCCTGGTTAGGTTGGCTAACCCGAACCCAACTCATGCGGATCCAATCTCGGCGTCTTAAGATGAAGATATAACTCTCAATGCATGGATGAATGCACAACTCCTAACATGGTACTACATGAATGACATGCAAATCAAAGTACACACCATCACAATTACGATCAAAATCGATGAAAAATTTTGAAATAAAACGGTCAGAATTTCCCCTAAAAGTGCAATTAGGGTCACCCTGTCAAAATACTATATATAAACATGTATCTATATATCCACAACTTCATTCACACAATCTGATATACTGTTTACTTGCTCTAAAGCTTGGGTCCATGATGCTCCTGCTACGCAATCTATTCATGTTTCACATTCTGTCATCGTGTCTTAACAATTAATCACGTGACATCATCATGTCTCAAGCATTTAATCACACCATATGATAATATCATAAACACAATATAAACACTTAATTGACTGACATGTGTGCAAGCGACAATAGTGCTCCTCCATCCAAATTGGCTCCTCCAACTCGTAATTGTTACCTACATATAGTATAAAAATATGTCAGTAACAAGTGTTACTGGTCCGAAAAATAAAATAACTATAACAACTGGCTATGAGGGCAAACCCTCATACGAAAGAAAACATCATATACTCCATGTGAACACTCTGAAGGGCACTACTGAGGAGCCACTGGGCTGCAAACCCAGTAGCATCCCGATCTATCTGGTACTGTGCCACTCACGACACTTCTTTTTAAGTACTTCACATAAAACTTTATCCTAAGCCCTCTCCTTACCTCCATATTTCTCCTGGCCTTGAGCACGAAGGCTAAGTACTCTCAGGCAGTCACCTTTAGTACCCTTTGAACCACAAGTCCGGACATGAGCTGTACTAAACAATACCCGTAAACCTCTACGTTCTCCGGGTGTGAGGAACTCAAATGCGGAGTTGTCAGGATCCCTCGGGAATGGAACAGTCAGCTGGCACTAATCCAGAGCCCACTTTGACTGTCACGGCATCCTCTGCATGGTACGTGCAGTCGATTTCTCCATCTCTCGTCTCACTAAAAACGCGAAAACTACATATATAGGGCTGGGTAGGGATTTATATAATAGGCCCGAAGGCAACTTGTGGTGGATCTTGTTTTCGAAATCATCCTCGAGGGATCTCATCCTCGAGGGGTTATTACTCCGAAAAACTGTTCGGTTAAATGGCCCGAGTTAAGTGGGATCCAATAAAGCGCCACTTAACCCGTCCTATAGATAATAAAATAAACATACAATAGAAGAGCGTAAAACAGAGGCGAGTCCTAAATGGACTTGGTAGAAGCTCCAAGCGTGTCATCGCGCCTAGGTTGCGAGCTCCTACTCCGTACCTACACATCAAAACTAAATACTAACGCCCGCTAACTAAATGATGCATCAAACGCAATGAACATCACACACAATTCAATCATCAACATCCAGCAACAGTTAAATAATCATAAATGTTAATAATTCTAACTCATCCTACTAATACCAATTTTATTACATTTTTCTAACTTATATCGTGATCCATTATCATGCTCCGACTCGATCTACCTCATTAGATCACTTAACATTTACCTATTACCAATCATATCACAACATATCATTACTTCTTTCATGCTCAGACTTTTATTATGGAAATCAATCAATCCTATCATGCTGTGTTAACAAACATCGATGTCAATCCTATCATGCTATGCTAACAATCATCAATTTTAAATAACTAACTCAGAGGTAATTATACCTCACGTCATCGACAATTGACGATGACTAGGGTTTCTGTCGAGCGTCTCGGAGCTCAAATCCGGCGCTCGTCGGCATCCGAAGTCGATCACATTCGACTGGATAAACTTCGCGGAAGATCTGCCAAATTCTTGCAAATCTGGTTTTCCGGCTGGTTTTGGTGGTTTTCCGGCAAGTTCCAGCGGTTTTCCGGCAATAGTCGCCGTCGGCGTCTACTGGCCGGAAAGTGGTCATATTGGGTACCATTGGAACTGGCTCGGTGAGCCCGACACATCCATGACATCGACATGGTCGGCCGAGGTGGTGCCTCGCTGGGAAATGGCTAAAACAGAGGCTGGCCATGGTGGTGTGGAGATCCGCCCAGGATGGGTGGCGCTGGCCTCCGTTCTGGTCAAGGAAGGTTGCTAGGGGGTTGAGGGTGTCAAGGCAGCCACCTGATCGTGGCGGTGACGGTTGCCGGACAGAATCGGCGACATGACCGAAACACAGCCACGGTGCTAGGCACGGCATTTCCAGCGTCGTGGCGACCGGGCTGATCTGGGCGACGCGGCGACGCCATGGAGGGGCAAGGCGGCGACGCCCGGTGGCAAGGCGACGACGGCGCCGGCGGTGGCAGCACCAATAGTGGGGCTGACTAGGGTTTGGAAGGGGAAAGTGTCGGGGGTGGTGAAGAAATGGTTGGGTGGCAAACTTATAAATAAGACTTGACTCGTCTTTGGCTCGAGTCAAGTATAATAACTAAGTCGTATTGAATCATAAAAGAAATTCATAAAAATTGGGAAAAATCTCGTAAAATCAAACAAACACCGAAACATCATAATGATATTCTCTATGACTAACAGCTCACCCAAACTACCTGTAACTCATCCTAATGTGGTAAACGACATAAAACTAATTCTATGATCCACTATATATAAAAATAAAAAAAATGACTGGCATACTCGCATATATCTAATAACTCATTCTATTCTGCTGTGTTCATGACGTTATCATCATATACTTGGTTACGCATGACCCCCATAGCTCATAAACGCGACTAGCATCGGCTCAGTACACGTGTTCTGAAACTGACTCGACTTGAAAATAACGGTCGAACCGACTGGTTCTGAATATAAAACCCTGACTCGAATTGTGGGTTTTACAACCTTCCCTCCTTATAAAAATTTCTTCCTCGAAATTTCAACTCAAGGAGGTTCCACTAAACTAATACCTGAAAGCTAGATACACACCAGTTGTATCCTCTACTCTTCGATAGTCATGTAGATCCTCACTTACTGTAGCTGCGCCGTCATGGCAAGTTTTGCTTGTGATGCTGTCAATATCAACATTCTGTTTCTAAGCTATCTGTGCCCATTCTAACATGACCATCACCATTCTCTTCTGTTTTGATCCCTACTACTGTCTGTGCCTATTTTGACATTACCATCATCATGCTCTTCTGTTTTGATCCCTATTGCTAACTCGGCGGGAAACCTAGGTCACCCCTAAGGGCCTACTGGGTTGGCCAACCAGATACTCTAGAGTATCGCAAGGTTCTAATCTGGGCTATGTATGGGAAGACTAAATCAGGGCAAGGCCTACCTGCTAACATCTACCCATGTCCCTCTAATCCTCATTTGTGAAAGGTTACCTACATGTACTCTTAGGAAAATCTATTCCTAAGTCCTTCAACTAACCTAAGGTGTGTTTTGAGTCTCCTGTTAGGTACGAGTGTATAGGCTAATGAGTTGCACAGCTCACTGTCGCCAGTCTAGATCCAACTTTCAAGTGTCCCTCTATAAGGAACTAGACTGCTCATGGGGTCCTAGTTGACTCGGTCCTGAGTCAAGTATCTCACTCTGTTCTAGAAGAGAACAAGGATAGTTGCTATGACGCTACTGCATACTATGGCTCAGGTGACTATCTATACAACCACTAACTACTGCTGAAAGGAGGCGACAACACCTGTACATACACAACGTGTCTCAAGGAGTATGATAACATACTCTGCATGGTCTATAGAGCCTGCATCTGGTCTATGGGATGTGCTCTAGGCAATGTATACTCATCTCAATCATCTTGGTAAACTAATAGTAGAATTGATGCATACAAAGGAGTGAGTGGGAATCCTCAAGTGAAAAGTACTACTCTGTCTGACATCTCTAGGTTATAGGAAGGGAGGCTGAATCTCGTGGAAACTAGTCACACTACTCAAGAACTCTCACTAGGTAATATCTCATCCTCACATGTGGTATCTAATGCTAGGTAAACGAAGGAGTCCACTAGGTTAAGAAAAACTTGCTACATAGGTATGTCACTTTGATCTATGGTGAGGTCAAAGTGTCATACAAGTGGTAGGAGAGATAAAATCCCTACGTAGCGTTATGGGTGGCCAAATTATCGGTAGGTATGTGGACTTGTCTCTAAGATCACCATAATTCACTATGCCACAGGTGATCAGGCTGTGGAATAGTCAATCAATGACGAATCTCAGAAATGGCTCCTAAGTGGCACTAGTTCAATCAGCTAACAGTAGGCACATGTTTCTCGATACTGAACTAGTCACGCACTTCTAAACGGGCGAGGTTCAAATGACCCAAAGAACCACTGTCTCCTCTCAAGTCTACGGGGACTCATAATGAGGTTCGACACATGTCTCGTCCGCTCTTCAGTGGTGTGTGACCTACCGTCCCGTACCGATTTGTAATATTAATCTTGACTCACATGACTACTACCGCTGTGGTAGACTCTCAAGCAAGGCTATCGATCAAGATGAGCATACACTGGTATCACTCGCTAGTAAGCATGGCCTGTTCTGTTTGAAGTCCATGCCTATATCGCTCTCAAGCTGGGGTGAAATCCTCATCGGAAGATCGATCTACAACATCTACCTGCACTGTAAACCCTAATCAGTACCATAAAGGTACCTCTATACTCAGGGCAAGATTCAATCCTATGTCTCAAGGTGAGAACCTAATCGTACTGGCAAAACACAAGGGAATCACTATCCTTCTGAAAAACCCTTCCTCACTAACCCTCTATCTATGCCCAATACTCTAATATAAGTCAAATTCCTATCACTGGTTGGCCCATCACTAAATGGGTTTAACAGCGTGTGTGATCATCTACTAACCATCTGATCTATGCTGGTTGTGGCCCATGGGTGTATTATCATGCAATCTGCACAATCTGATCATTGTGACAGTCCCATCTAGAGGTCATACTGTCATGTTCCCTAATTCTGTCCATGCACATCCCTATGAGACTGTCACTAACATTGCCTGATGGGGTTATCTTGTAATATACATCGACCCAAGGGTGTCAGGTCAAAAAATAATTGGAAGAGAGCTGTATAGTCAAATCCTATGCTATCTCTTCCAAATAACTCCACTTTTCCTAACTCCAGTCTGTTCTGCTAATTTCCATTGTAGCTATATCTTGTTCCTCAAATTCTAGTCTTACTAAGATCTAACTAATCTAATCGGTCGGCGGATGAGCAATACACGAACGGCTGTAGTGCATCTTCGGTCGGTGGTAGTGCATCTCGAATGGCGGTTGTGCACCTCTGCGGTGGTTGTGTGACTCAGTTGGCGGTCGTGCAACTCAGTCGGCGGTCATGCAGCTCGGTCGGCGGTTGTGCACTCGATTGGCGGTTGTGCAACTCTATCGGCCACCTGATCGTGGCGGTGACGGTCACCGACGGCGGAATCGGCGATGCGACCGAAACATAGCCGTGGTGCTAGGCACGGCATTTTCGGCGTCTTGGCGACCTGGCAGCGGTCGGGGCTCGTCGGGGCGATGCGGCGACGCCATGGCTGGGCTAGGCGGCGACACCCAGTGGAAAGGCGACGACAGCGCCAACGGTGGTGGTACCAACAGTGGGGGCGACTAGGATTTGGAAAGGGAAAGTGTCGGGGCTGGTGAAGAAATGGTTGGGTGGCAAAGTTGTAAATAAGACTTGACTCGTATCCGGCTCGAGTCAAGTATAATAACTAAGTCTTATTAAATCCTAAAAAAATTCATAAAAATTGGGAAAAATCCCATAAAATCAAACAAATACCGAAACATCATAATGATATGCTCTATGACTAACAACCCACCCAAACTACCCGTAACGCGTCCTAATGTGGTAAATGGCCTAAAACTAATTCTACGATCCACTATATATAAAAATAAAAAAAATGACTGGCATACTCGCATATATCCGATAACTCATTCTGTTTTGCTATGTTCATGACGTTATCATCATATACTTGGGTACGCATGACCCCCATAGCTCATACACGCGACTACCGTTGGCTCAGTACACGTGCTCTGAAACTGACTCAACTTGAAAATAACAGTTGAACCGACTGGTTCTGAATATAAAACCCTGACTCGAATCGTGGGTTTTACAACAGAGGCCGAGTACTCATAGGTATCTGCCTTCAGTACCATTCGAAACCACAAGTCTAAACATGCGCTCACAATTTGAGAGCCCACTTTGACTAACACA
The DNA here is from genome assembly GCA_033002965.1 of Piper betle. Taxonomy (NCBI): domain Eukaryota; kingdom Viridiplantae; phylum Streptophyta; class Magnoliopsida; order Piperales; family Piperaceae; genus Piper; species Piper betle. The sequence continues at coordinate 120,602 of JAURVB010014943.1, forward strand.
CACTTGCTTGCATAGCATGGTTGTTAGTTTCCCTTGTCTCACATCTTACTGAAAACTTGAGAAACTATATGTATATAGGCCTGGGTGGGGATTGTAATATAATAGGCCCGAAGGAATCTTAATCTGAATCTGAGTTTTCAAAAACAAACTCAAGGGATCTCATCATCAAAGGTTATTAATCTGAAAATTTTGTGTGACTAAATGGCCCATGTGGAGTGGGATACAATAAATCCACCACTTGACCCGTCCACTTACCTGTTAAAAACAAATCATGATAGAGTATAGAAGTCAAACCAGAAGCGAGTCCTACATGAACCTGGTAGAGCTCCAATCGTGTCTATGCGCCTAGGTGGCGAGCTCCTACTCTTTACCTACACATAGCTAAATCATGGTATGATGCATTCACACATCCTATATGACACACATCAAAGCAGTTTTCACATCAAGTCACACATATCAATCCATATTTGATTTCCTAGGTTATGTTGCATTTTATTAATAATACATGTTTAATTTACTTAATTAGTTCCTTAGTATTTATTTTAATACAATTCAAATCACACAATCCATCTTTATTCCTAATAAAATAATTATCATATTAGTCAATCAAATCCTAACATGTTAGCTAATAATTATCACTTTTATGTAATTAAGTTGGAGTAAATTATACCTCACGTCGTTGGCAATCGGTGACGACTAGAGTTTGTCGCGCTATTAGAGGGTCAAATTCGTCACCCGGCGTCCGAAGTTACATCAATTTCAGAACAAACTCAGCAAAAATTTGGTGATTACTGATGAACATCAGAATATCCGGTTTTTTGGCAATTTTCTGGCAACTTTTCTAGTGAGACAATCGGGGCTATGGGTCGGCACCTACTCGGCACAACTCGATTGTGGTGGTGGTGAGGGGGCCAGTGGCGGCTAGTTGGCTAGGGTCAGTCGGCTTTTCCGATCGGGGCTTTGCCAGCTTCAGTGGCAGTGTTGGGTGTGGAAGAAAGTTTGGTTTGGTCGGGGGGAAGGAATTGGTGTCATGGTGGTGGTTGAGCAGTGTGGATAGTGAGGAATCGATGTAGGGACGTACGGTGCTAGGGCGCATCGTCATTGCGTTGTTGAAGCTGGGCAGTAACTTGGAAGGTGGGGGTTTGCTCAGCGATGACTTAGTAGTGGTCGGTGGAGTCAATTGGCTTTGGTGTGGCGGGGGGGGGGGGGCGTTGGCGGGAAGGACGGGGGCGGCAATTAGGGTGAGAAGGGGAAGGCGTTGAGGTAAGTGTTTCAAGGGCAATTTAGTAAATAAAAGTTGACTCAACTCTGATTTGAGTTAAAAATAATATACTAACTCCTAATAAATTCAAGACAAAATTTAGAAAAATATGTAAAAATCCCATAAAATATAATACACTCAATAACATAAAAATGACATGTTATGTAACTAATAACCCACCCACATTGCTATATAATATGCCCTAATGCATTATTTGACATAAAAATAATTCTACTATTAAATACATAAAAAATTAACTCCATATTGTGATATACTCTAATAACTCATTTCTCATCATCTTTATGACGTTATGATCATATACTCAGGTACACTTGACCTTCATCTCTCATAACGCACGGCTGGCCTCAGCTCAGCACTCGGGTCATGAAAATGACTCGAATTGAATCGACGATTAAACCGGATGGTTCGCTAATGTAAAACTCTAACTCGAGTCATGAGTTTTACAACCTTCTCTCCTTAGAAAAATTTCCTCCTCAAAATGTTACCCATGGAAGTTTCAAACTCATCCATAATCTGGAAGAGGTAAGTCTCTGGTAAAGTACATGGTTGTGAAGTTGGTTGCTTGAACACCTCTAGGTATCAGTTCCTCGTCTCATCTTCATGTTCCCATGCAGATTCTTCAACTCCCCATCAAGTCCATTGCACTCCTACAAGGGGAACTTGTTTTCTATGGAGAATCTTCACTTGGTGATCCACAATCTTAATTGCATCTTCTCGATATGTCAAACCTGGTTGCAGCTCTATCACTCTGAAAATGACAACATGAAAGTTGTCCGAATCGTACGCCTTCAATAATGACACATGGAAGACATTGTGCATAGTTGATAGATGAGGTGGCAATGCTAGCTTGTAAGCCATTGGTCCAATGCACTTGATTATATTACGGGCTGAGTATCCCTTGCATCCCAAATCTCATGTTTCCCTTAGTCAGAGAGACCTTAAGGAGAATGTGATTTCCCAACACAAAATGAACTTTAATTATGTGTTGATTGGCATAACTTTTTTATCTGTCCTGAGCTGACCTCTTTCTCTTCTGAATCTGCATTACCACTTCATGGGTTTGCTAGATCATTTGTGGCCCAAATGCTACTGCTTCGCTGCCCTGTACCCAACTTAGTAGGGATCAACATGGTTTTTGTATAGTACCATGAATGGTGTCATTCCAATTGTGGCCTGATAACTGTTGCTATAGGAGAACTCCACTAGAGGTAAATGATCTTCCCAATCTCCACTTAAGTCCAGAATGAATGTTCTGAGGGTGAAAGGCTATGCTGAAACTCAAATCGGTGCCCATAGCTGCCTAGAAAGCTTTCCAAAATCGAGATGTGAACCTCGGATCCCTATCTAATATGATCTCCCGTGGCACTCCATCTAGCTGACTATCTAGTCTCTGTACAGTACGGAAAAAGTTGTCAGTGAGTAATTTTTCCTGATTGGTATGAAGTGTGAACTCTTTGTGAGTCGATCTAGTATGACCCTTGGCAAACCGATTACAAAGTCGGACTCTATACTCTCCCACTTCCAGTCTAGGGTTTCCAATGGCACTAGTGTTCCACTTGGGCGTATGTGCTTGGCTTTCACTTGCTGGCACACCAAACATCTGGCAACTATGTTGTATATCTCTCTTCATTCCTAGCCACCAATATGTTCATCGAACATTGTGGTACATCTTCACTCCACCTGGATGCACTGAGCACCTTGACGTGTGAGCTTTGTGAAGAAACATACTTTAAAGTTCTAGATACTCTTGGAACATTTAGCACAAAGAGTCGACCTCTTAGTTTGACTAACTCATCTGCATTTGTAACCAATTCCTGGTATGTTCACTATTCCAACCACTGACTCAACTGTTTGTTTGCTTTTTGTGCAACCCTGATCTATTTAAGCACACTTTGCTGAATAGTCAATCATGCCATCATTCTAACCAACTATCTCTGGCAAATAGCACACTGAGTCACTGACAGTGCTGCTAATCCTACAAAGCCTCCTACTGGCTTCCTGCTCAAAGCATCTGCTACCACCTTTTCTTTGCTCTCGTGGTACACTATGTTGATCTCGTAGTCTGATAACATCTCTAACCATCTTCTTTGTTTGCTATTCAAATCCTTATGCATGAAGATATATTTCAGACTCTGGTGATCAATCAAGAGCCTGAAAGATGTTCCACACAAGTAGTGCCTCCATATTCTAAGAGCGAATATGACTATTGTGAGCTCTAGGTCATGTGTAGGATAGTTATGCTCATGCACCTTGAGCTAGAAAGATGCAGAGGCTATAACCTTATCCTTCTCCATTAAAACTCAACCTAGCCCAACACCTAACGTATTTGTGTAAAGTATGAAATCCTCATGTCCCTCAAGCAATGTTAGGACAAGCACCGAAGTCAGCCTCTCCTTCAACTTCCTGAAACTCTACTCACATTCATCCGTCCATCTGAACTATTCCTCCTTCCTAGCCAACCATGTAAGAGAGGCTGCTATGGAAAAGGAACCCTGAATAAACCATCTGTAGTATCCAGTTAGGCCTAGGAAACTCCAAACCTCTATGGGTGTCTTTGGCTATTCCCACTGTACTACTACTTCTATCTTGGCTATATCTACTAAGATACCCATTGCTAAGATGATATAACCGAGAAAGTTCACTTCTAATAGCCAAAAACTACACTTCAAAAACTTCCTATATAGTCTATGCTCTCTTAGCGTCTGCAACACAATCCTGAGATGTTCTCATGTTCTTCCCTGGATGAAGATTATACCAGTATGTCATTTATAAAGATGATCACAAACTGGTCTAAATATAGACTGAACAATCTATTCATCAAGTCCGTAAATGCTGTTGGAGCATTAGTCATCCAAAAGGCATGACCAAAAACTTGTAGTGCCCATATCTAGTCCTGAATACAATCTTCGGGATGTCTTCTGCCCTAATTTTCAACTAGTTAGTATCCTGACCTCAAATCAATCATCGAGAAGACAACTGTTGAACTCAACTAATTGAATAGATCATCAATGCGAGGAAGAGCGTATCTGTTCTTAATAGTTGCATGGTTTAGCACCTTGTAATCGATGCACAAACACATGCTTCCATCCTTCATCTTCACGAATAGTACTAGTGCACCCCATGGAGAGACACTCAGTCTAATGAATCCTTGATCCAACACTGTCTATAATTGTTCCTTGAGTTCCTTGAGCTCAAGAGGTGCCACTCTATACCAAGCTCTAGAGAGGCGTGTTGTGCATGGCATCAACTCAATGGCAAGGTCTACTTCTCTGACTAGCGGCAATCTAGTAATCTTCTTTGGGAATATGTTTGTAAATTCTCTAACCACTGGCACCTGCTCCATTGCTTGGATTGTCACCTCAACCATTATGCTCAGCCAAAACTAATGCTGCCATTATCAGCTCACTACCTCGGTCTAGCTATTTCACTGCGTTCTGATAGGATACCCATCTTTGTTCTCTATCTCTGCCCTGACCCTGGAAGAAAAAGCTGCGTCTTTCGTGGTGAAAAATCAGTGTCTTTCTTTGGCAATCTATCATGGCTCATTGCTTGGACATCCAGTTCATTCCAAATATCACATTGAATTCTTGTAGCCTTAACAATATCATATTAGCTACAAGTTGTCACTGTTGAATCTCAATAGGGACATTACGCACACACTCTCCCATAGCTATCACACTATCAGTGGGAGTGGACACTAATAGTGAATTTCCTAACTCTTCTATCTTGCATCCAATTCTACTCATATCTATGTATGAAATAAATGAGTGTGTCCAGCCAGAATCAAATATGACTCGTACAGGTACAAAGCCTATTGAAAGCGTACTTGTAATGACTATTGTGTCCTCAAGTGCCTCTGCCACTGTTGTTGTGTACATCCTCATTGGTTACTGTTGTCTTGGGGTAGGAGATGCTTTTGGTGGTACTGCCTAATTCTATTCTCTTTAATTTTGAACTGGCAGTGCCCGTTGCCTACCCCTCTACTATCTAGCTTACCCTGCATCCATATACCCTCTCTGATTTTGTTCCCTCTACTGCTATCTCGGTGGCTATTGATCTCCACCTCTTTGGCCTTGACCTTGGCCCTATTGGCCTCTTTGCTGTTGCTAATATTGGGGAGCTAGAAGTGCAAGTCTGTAAAAAACATGATTTTTATTATAAGACTCGAACCTAAATATTATGAAATAAATATACATGAACCAATATGGTTGGTTATCAAGTCGACCGGTCATGGTTCAACTTAAGGCCACTTAGAAAATACCTATTCATGAATGGATGATGGGGCGTGAGAATTTAATGAAGGGGTCGTTGAACCTAGGAAATACCAATGGATGATGGGGTGTGAGAATTTAATGAAGGGGCTCGTTGAACCTAGGAAATACCAATGGATGATGGGGTATGAGAATTTAATGGAGGGAATGATTGAAGTGTATATATATGTAGGAGGAGGGAGTATTTCATCCCTCATCTCCGTCCTAGGCGACCTCCCCATTACTGTGTGAGTATTTCATCCATCATCTTATTTGTTTCCATTAGGATTCTTGCATGCAAGGTTTGTTGAAGACACCCTGCCAAGTTGCTAGATCTCCAACGTCTTATGCATGGGGTTCTTGTCGATTGCTTAGTTGTTTTCTAAATGGACATGTTAATAATTAATTATCATTAGAATTGCTGAAAATTTAATAAGGAATGAAGACTAACATTAACAAATTACATCACTTAAAATTGATAGTATATTAGTCAAGTAAGTTGCATGTAGGTTCATGCAAAATAAAATTATACTAAAGTATAATTTTATGCCCTCATTCAGATTAGGGTTCACGGGTCACAGTCAGACGAAATCACAAGTCAGGTACGTATAATAGGTAGAACATCGTACTTTCCTTGTTGGTAGCCTAGGTCGGCCTGAGCCCAGATTCGACTACCATGCACCAAGTGCAACCGGGGTCAAAGAATTGACTCAGTCTGACACGGGGTCGTATTATGTGCGTAAATTGTGTAATGCATCGACATTGTTTTGGAGTAGTGATAGCCGCACCATAAAAAGGCTACGGCCGGGGTGAGCAAGGCACAACGATTCCTCCATCGCACTGGAGTGCAGTGATAGCCTCCCCATAAGAAGGCTACGGCCGGGGTGTGTGAGGCACTGGCGCTAGAATTGGCAGTGAGAGCTTCCCCACAAACGGGGCATAGCATTCACCTGAGTGCAGTGATAGCCTCCCCATAAAAAGGCTACGACTGGGGTGTGTGAGGCGCTGGCACTAGAATTGGGAGTGAGAGCTGCCCCACAAACGGGGCGTAGCAATCACCTGAGTGCAGTGATAGCTTCCCCACAAAAAGGCTATGGCCGGGGTGTGCGAGGCACTGGCACTGGAGATAGTAGTGGTAGCCTCCCTCAAAAGGCCTACGGCCTGGGTGTGCAGATCACAGCGGATACCTCCTCTGCATTGTTTTGGAGTATAGCGGAATCGCTGCACCACATATTAAAATAAACATAAGGAAATAGTGGAATGTACTTGATTTGTTTTATCTATTATACTACTTAGTGTTGTAATCACTAACGCGGAATTGCCTCCACAGGTGTGCAGATACGAAAGTAGGTGATTGACAACCAAGGCATGGAGCAAAATAAATATGAGGACTCCTTTTATTATTTATTTGAGAAATAAGCGTGGCTACTGGGAAACCGTCTAAGACTGTGGGATCTTTATATATGCTTTTGTTAAAAAAAATGTTAGACATATTTGCTTAATTGTGAGTAACACCTGGCTAGCTAGGCCCACAATGTTGTGACAAATGGCCAGGTCGTTACAGGTGGTATCAGAGCCTGGTTTCCCAAAAGCTCACATCTTATGACTCAAGTACCTTGTTGAAGAGTCCAATATTTATCTTTCTCCAATTGGGTTTGTCATTAGGGAATTAGTGGACTCACTAACAAACCGAAGTAAGCATAAAAATATTTTTTTTAATCAACCATAACGGAATAAATTTTAGATGGCAGGCACCCGAAGGAAGTCGAGCCAAGCTGCACAGTCGGACACGAACGTGGATAGTGTGTTAGGCCAAATTTTGACGGCCATACAGGGACTTGCGCAAGCTTCAGATAATACCAGTTCTGTGATTCAGAACATAGCGCAGCGATTACCGGGATTAGTAAGAGGGAATGAAGCACCAAATTTGGCTGCGGGTCCTAGTAGTGTCCCAAATGGGGGCTAGGGGAGCGCCCAAAAGCGGGTAGGGATTGCTGACCCGGGCGAGCGAGGGGGAACTTCCAAACCCAGTGCCACCGGTAGTCCGACTAGTGGTACTGCCAGTTAGGGATGACAGTGATTGATACACTGTAGAGAAATTCCGGAGGAATGGAGCTAGGTAATCATTGGTGGGACTGATCCAATGAAGGCGGAGAGCTGGTTGGACATTACTGAGAAAGCATTTAGAGCTCTCTCTGCACCTCATCGCCATCAGGTGAGGTTGGCGACATGCATGCTTCTGGAGGAAGCATCCTATTGGTGGAAATCCATGGAAAAGACTGCGTTCCATCAATGGGAATTTCATCCATTCCTTGGGCGGAATTTGTAACAGATTTCAATGGACAATACTTTCCTGAGTCTGTTGTCCAGAAGAAAGCGTTGGAATTTGCCACTCTAACTCAGAGGGATGATTCAGTCCAAGAATATGCAAAAATTTCTTCTAATTGGAGAGATTTGCAGCTGGGAGTCTGGCAACTGCCCGAGCCAGAGCAGACAAATTTTTCTAGGGGTTGAAGCCCGAATTGAGGAGTAGGGTTGCTACGGCGCCAAGAGGCACTATAACCGAAGTGATTGAGGCAGCCACTACTCATGAGTTGGTGTACGACTATGTCCATGCACAGAAACAGGGGAAGGCTACTATGCAACATAAGAATGCCAACTAGGGTAGTAGCAAAAATAGGTCTACAGAACACTAGCAGCAGAACTATCAACGGAATGTCTATGGGAACCGCAAAAGAAAGTTTCAGGAGATTCTGTGTGAGATCCCTCAACTTAGTCCCACATCTAATACCTACTGGGAGAAGATCCTATTTATAAGTGAGAATGGACTATAGATCTTTAACTTTTGGGGTACCCATTTTAAAGAAATGATTTAGCCCATTACGTTGCACATTGGGCTGGGTCGTTACAAATGGTATCAGAGCTGACCTGGTTACGTGTTAGATGGTGGGCAAGACTAGGGACATTGGCTAGGCTACCGGTCACGGGCCAGAAAGGTCATGGGCTGGGGCTAGCAACTGGCCAATAATAGGCATTTCGGGGACGAAATTTCCTAAGGTGGGTGGATTGTGAGATCCCTCAACTTAGTCCGACATCTAATACTTACTGGGAGAAGATCCTGTTTATAAGTGGGAATGGACTATTGATCTTTAACTTTCAGGTTACCCAATTTAAGGAAATGACTTAGCCTATTACATTGCACTTTGGGCTGGGTCGTTACATTCCGTATCGACTATGTAAAAATTGCAACAAGATGCATTCGGGGTTATGCAGTGAGCCCCGTCGGTGCTACAATTGCGGAAAGACGGGACACCTGCAAAATGAGTGTCTTCAGCCCCTGAAGCATCAACAGGAGCAGCCTGAGATCCCGAAGATATAATTAATCATGCTTATCATCTTGCTGTTATAATATTTCGGGGTCAAAATATTTCTAAGTTGGGGAGATTGTAAAAACCATGATTTTTATTACAAGACTTGAACCTAAATGTTATGAAATAAATATAGGTGAACCAATATGGTTGGTTATCAAGTCGACCGGTCATGGCTCGACTTAAGGTCACTTAGAAAATACCTATTCATGAATGGATGATGGGGTGTGAGAAGTTAATGAAGGGGTCGTTGAACCTAGGAAATACCAATGGATGATGGGGTGTGAGAATTTAATGAAGGGGCTCGTTGAACCTAGGAAATACCAATGGATGTTGGGGTATGAGAATTTAATGGAGGGAATGGTTGAAGTGTATATATATGCAGTAGGGGGGAGTATTTCATCCCTCATTTCCGTCCCAGGCGACCTCCCCATTACTGTGTGAGTATTTCATCCCTCATCTTATTTGTTTCCATTAGGATTCTTGCATGCAAGGTTTGTTGAAGACGCCCTGCCAAGTTGCTAGATCTCCAGCGTCTTATGCATGGGGTTCTTGTCGATTGCTTAGTTGTTTTCTAAATGGACATGTTAATAATTAATTATCATTAGAATTGCAGAAAATTTAATTAGGGATGAAGACTAACATTAACTAATTACATCATTTAAAATTGATAGTATATTAGTCAAGTAAGTTGCATGTAGGTTCATGCAAAATAAAATTATACTAAAGTATAATTTTATGCCCTCATTCAGATTAGGGTTCACGGGTCACAATCAGACGAAATCACAAGTCAGGTACGTATAATAGGTAGAACATTGTACTTTCCTTGTTGGTAGCCTAGGTCGGCCTGAGCCCAGATTCGACCACCATGCACCGAGTGCAACCGGGGCCAAAGAATTTACTCAGTCCGACACGGGGTCGTATTATGTGCGTAAATTGTGTAATGCATCGACATTGTTTTGGAGTAGTGATAGCTGCCCCATAAAAAGGCTACGGCCGGGGTGAGCGAGGCACAGCGATTCCTCCATCGCACTGGAGTGCAATGATAGCCTCCCCATAAAAAGGCTATGGCCGGGGTGTGTGAGGCACTAGCACTAGAATTGGCAGTGAGAGCTTCCCCACAAACGGGGTGTAGCATTCACCTGAGTGCAGTGATAGCCTCCTCATAAAAAGGCTACGACTGGGGTGTGTGAGGCACTGGCACTAGAATTGGGAGTGAGAGCTTCCCCACAAACGGGGCATAGCAATCACATGAGTGCAGTGATAGGAGTGCAGATACTACTTAGTGTTGTAATCACTAACGCGGAATTGCCTCCGTAGGTGTGCAGATACGTAAGTAGGTGATTGACAACCCGGGCATGGAGCAAAATAAATATGAGTACTCCTTTTATTATTTATTTGAGAAATAAGTGTGGCTACTGGGAAACGGTCTAAGACTGTGGGATCTTTATATATGTTTTTGTTAAAAAAAATGTTAGACATATTTGCTTAATTGTGAGTAACACCTTGCCAGCTAGGCCCACAATGTTGTGACAAATGGCCGGGTCGTTACAAAGTCTCTCTTGAGATGCTCGGAGTGTCAACTACTAGTTCTGGCTAGTTGGATAGGTTGTGGCTCTATACCTTGGTTGAGCAAAACTATAGCATACATGAATACCTACTCTACACTCCACGGCTGGATGTCCTAGCTAACTGCAAATATAACATCCGTTCATGCCTACTCTGCACTCGCCTCCATGATGACGTTTGCAATTATGATAGAACGTGGTCAGTTGCCCTAACCTTTTCCATCCATAGCTGTCATGGGAACTAGTGCACCTGTTCAATGTTTCTATTGTGCTCCCTACTTTGGCTGATACAGACTTCGATGTTGTTTCCTTTGGTCAAAATCTCGGCGAGGTCGAATAGCTGTGACTATCTCAGCCATACCTACATCTCTCACTACCAAAGGTGGTGAACTTCCTATCCAAATAGGCCATCATGATGCTCATGATGTAGGCCATCGTAAAAGTTCTATATTCTCCTTCCTTTGGTGGGAGCCAAATCATGCATAAACCTTTCTAGAGCTCTAAACCTGGTCTCATACTGCACTGCCATCATGGGTGTCTGGAACTCCTACTCCTTTCTCTTACTGACATCTGGTAGAAAGTACTTTCCATTGAACTCCGCTCTGAACTCTTCCCAGGTGATGTTATAAGGTTGTCAATGGGCAAATGTGAAATTCTCTACTGAATCCCACCATATTGTAGCTTCAACTTTGAATGCCCTTGTAATGATGCATACCTTGCGCTCCATTGGGTATGTCATACTGCCAAACACTCCTATGGCTGATGATATCCATAAGAATTCCTCTTCTACAACCAATTTCCCAAGGAATAGTCGTCCACTTTCTTCATGAACCTTTCATACTATCACAGTTCCAAATTCCTTGCATCCACTGAACTGTTAGATCCTTCTCCTAGCTCATACTACAAAAACTATGGTCCTGTACATGCTGGTACATTGCCAAATCCTATGGGTTCACTTCCACCTGTAGTTTACCCACTACCTGCTACTACGGGCCCACTAACATTTGGTCTCATTCTTACCTAAATGGGGTAAATAAAGGAGATGTTGTTGGAGTAGACCTCTATTGTAGAGGTAGAGGATGCGGTAGTGGAGGGCCCATGTAACGACCAGCCCGTTTCGAGCCACAAGCCAAGTTTTACTATATGAAACTAAGTGTCTCATAAATTAATTTTCTATTAATTTTCAAGATTTTAAATAAATCCATAACAATAAATTTAATATACAAATGCTTAGAATAATCTAAGCCCCATGAACCAAACCAAAATCCCACTGCCATGCAAACAATCTCGAGAAAAGAATAGTCCAATAATAGAGTCCTCCAGCTATACTAACTCTACCCATCCTTCCATTCTCATACCTACAGAGGCAATTCCGCGTTAGTGATAAAAATACTAAGTCGTATAATTACAAGAAATAATTAATATATTCCACAACAATCTGAATTACGTCTTTCTGTGATTATGAGCCTATGCTGAGCTCTTAATATATTGGGAGGGTGGCCGCCCATCCAGTTACAATCCTATGTATGCACACACACGCTACGTAGCCCTTGGCCAGTAGTTACCAATTTTTGCCATTGACTCACCCATTCGGTATCACAAGTGCATAATGAGCCATCTTGAGCAACTACACCCTGTCACCCCTTTCGGCAGGGGGGCAAGTATTTAATCTTTCAGGGGTACTGCCCTGTGTCAGATTGAGTCAATTCATTGACCCCTGTTGCGCTCAGCGCATGGTGGTCGAATACGAACCCAAGTCGACCAAGACTTCCACATAGTAATTTTTGTTAAGGGTGCTATCCTGTGTTGAATTGAGCCAAATCTTTAACCCCAGTTGCGCTCAGTGCATGGTGATCGAATGTGGACTCAGGGTGACCAAGACTCCCAAATCGAAATATATAACATTTCAAGTAATTATACAAACCCGAAATTGTGATGAGTTACCTGCAACTATGACACATGATCTTAATATGGATGTAATTTCTCTAAAGCCAAATGTGCTCACAAGTTATCCAGAGGATGTTTTCATTTAACAATATAATTCTCCTTTATATAGAAGAATATGTCTAGAATTCAAGAAGTCACTACATTAAATTTTATGAATATATGTGGAGTTCAAGAAGGTACTATATTAAATTTTATAGAAAGGAACGTAATCACAAATAATTATATTAAATACTAATAATTAGTTTGATAAAAAATTAAAAACTTATTATTTACTTAATGTGAATGAATGTTAAATCGCACTCACAACTCCCAGTCCCAAAAACTCAATAAACAAAATTTATTTAAAACCATTCATAAATATCATTGTACTGATATGATAAAGGTCAATATTGATTCTTAAGAATAATAATATTTATGGTTCATTCTTAAGATTTACAAAACCCAAAATAAAATAGCCTAATTATTATTATTATTATTATTATTATTATTATTATTTTCAGGGTTTTACAATCTCCCCAACTTAGGAATTTTCTTCCTCGAAAATATAATAGGGTCACAAAGAGCAAGATCAGAGTTTTACAATCTCCCCAGCTTGGGAATTTTTCAACCTCGAATATATAATGAAGAAATTTTGGTTGTTCTTTTATTTTTGATTAAACATTGCCACTCATATGCATAGCTAAAGTGGGGCACACTATCCCATGACATTGTTATCCATATCTCACAGGTTTCCCATACCACCCATACTTCCTAGATAACACCTCTGATTGTAAAGGCGTCCCATATACGCTCATTGGATAAGTGTCATGTGCACCTAGCATGACAAATAAGTGGCACACCCATAATTATTTACCATCTAAAATAATCAAAATTAATTCCATAAAAGAATGATCAATTTTTATATAAAAGAATTTTTACCCTTGGGACAGTTGACTCTTAGACTTTCAACAAGGTAACGATTGATTAGCATGGTTTCGTGGGAAACACAGCTCTAATACCACCTCTAACGACCCGTCCATTCTGAGCCATGAACCAAGTGTTACTATATGAAACTAAGTGTCTCATAAATTATTTTTTTATTAATTTTCAAGATTTTAAATAAATCCATAACAATAAATTTAATATACAAATGCTCGGAATAATCTAAGCCCGAGGAACTGAACCAAAATCCCACTGCCATGCAAATAATCTCAAGAAAAGAATAGTCCAATAATAAAGTCCTCCAGCTATCCCGATTCTACCCATCATCCCATGCTTATACCTGCGGAGGCAATTCTGCGTTAGTGATAAAAACACTAAGTCTTATAATTACAAGAAATAATTAATGCATTCCACAACATCTGAATTACGTCTTTTAGTGATTATTGTGAGATCCCTCAACTTAGTCCCACATTTAATACCTACTGGGAGAAGATCTTGTTTATAAGTGGGAATGGACTATAGATCTTTAACTTTCGGGGTACCCATTTTAAAGAAATGACTTAGCCCATTACGTTGCACTTTGGGCCAGGTCTTTATAGGTGGTATCAGAGCAACCTGGTTCTGTGTTAAATGGTGGGCTGGACTAGGGACGTTGGCTAGGCTGCTGGTCAAGGGCCAAAAAGGTTGTGGGCTAAGGCTAACAACAGGCCAAGTATAGACATTTCGGGGACGGGCCAAGTATAGGCATTTCGGGGACAAAATTTCCTAAGGTGGGTGGATTGTGAGATCCCTCAACTTAATCCCACATCTAATACCTACTGGGAGAAGATCCTGTTTATAAGTGGGAATGGACTATATATGTTTAACTTTCGGGGTACCCATTTTAAAGAAATGACTTAGCCCATTACGTTACACTTTGGGTTGGTTCGTTACAATTATGAGCCTATGTTGAGCTCTTAATATGCTAGGAGGGTGGCCGCCCATCCAGCTACAATCCCATGTATGTGCACACACCCTACATGGCTCTCAGACTATAGTTACCGATATTTGCCATTTACTTACCTTCTCGGTATCATAAGTGCATAATGAGCCATCTTGCGCCACTGCGCCCTGTCACCCCTTTTGGCATGGGGGTAGGTATTTAATCTTTCAGGGGGTGCTGCCCTGTGTCGGATTGAGTCAATTCATTCACTCCTATTACACTCGGCGCGTGGTGGTCAAATATGAACTCAAGTCGACCAAAATAGTAATTTTTTTAGGGGTGCTTCACTATGCTAGACTAAGCCAATTCTTTGACCCCGGTCGTGCTTGGCGCATGGTGATCGAATGTGGACTCAGGCTGACCAAGACTCCCAAATCAAAATATATAACATTTCAAGTAATTATACAAACCTAAAATTGTGATGAGGTACCCACTACTACAACACATAATCTTAATATGGATGTAATTTCTCTAAAGCCAAATGTGCTCACAAGTTATCTAGAGGATATTTTCATTTAACAACATAATTCTCCTTTATATAGAAGAATATGTGAAGAATTCAAGAGGTCACTACATTAAATTTTATGAATATGTGTGGAATTCAAGAAGGTACTACATTAAATTTTATAGAAAAGAATGTAATCACAAATAATTATATTAAATACCAATATAAAGTTTGATAGAAATGTCAAAAACTTATTATTTACTTAATGTGAATGAATGTTAAACTGCACTCACAACTCCCAATCCCAAAAATTCAATAAACAAAATTTATTTAAAACCATTGATAAATATCATTGCACCGATACGATAAAGTCAATATTGATTCTTAAGAATAATATTATTTATGGTTTATTCTTAAGATTTACAAAACCTTAAATAAAATAGCCTTATTATTATTATTATTATTATTATTATTATTATTATTCAGGGTTTTATAGCCCACGGGAATTGTTGTTTCTCCTCATGCCTCTTCATCTACTTTTGGTTTCTTCTCAACTATGGCTACCGAGAGAGATATCTATCAAAGCTCTCTCCTGAATTTCTCTTGGTTTTACTATATTTGTATCTGAACCTTAGCCAATCTGGCAATCATGGCATTTCACTCCTGTCAATAACTTGTGAAAGTGCGTACTACTGGGGTCTGGACTAGTATTATTTCTGATATGGCTACTACTAGGCCCAACATGGACACTTCCGTGGCTCGATGGCCAAGCTCACCACATGCAAAACATATACCAATACCCCTCATGCGCAGTCCTGGGGGTCTCCTCTAGGACGTAGGGCAAATTGTATGATCCTATCGAACCTATTGTGGTGCTCTTTCTAGATACTGTGAGGCAGGAAGCTGCCTATTGGCCGGCTGAGTTGGCAGCCCCTTAACTACACAAACAACTATTGCATCGTCTATTGTCTGCCTCTGAGATAGACCTTGCTAGCCTTGGCCTCTGCGTGGTCGGCTCATGAACAGCCTGCCTCTACGACCTCCTGGAATGGTGGATCTTGTG
>JAURVB010014945.1:0-24698 GCA_033002965.1 Piper betle
GTATCTTCATCTTAAGACGCCGAGATTAGATCCGCATGAGTTAGGTTCGGGTTAGCCGACCTAACCGGGGCCTGTAACATGCCGGTTCGGTTCACGAGTGTGAACCGGATTTGGGGTGTTACACTATAACTAATAACCCACCCAAACTACTCGTAACACGTCCTAATGCATTATTCAGCCTAAAAATAATTTTACAATTTGATATAAAAAAAACTAGGTGTACTCTCATATATTCTGATAATTCATTTTATTGTTGTCTTAGTAATGTTATTATTATATACTTGGGTACACATGACCCTCATAGTTTATATACACGACCGGCTTCGGCTCAATATACGTGTCTAAAACTAACTCGACTCAAACCGACAGTTGAACTGATCGGTTCACGTATATAAAACCCTGACTCAAATTGTGGGTTTTACATTCCCAACAAAAAAAAACCCTACTTGGTCAATCAAGTGATCAATTCGTAAAAATTATAATAGAATAAAACAATAGGGCATGAGTCAATAAGGATAGAAACATTGTATAAACCGAGCTGGTCCAACTCATCCCAATGAGGGGACTTAGGGAGGGTATGTGCTGGCTCAGAGCTGAATATCATCTTATCATATATCTCTTCGTCAATAAGGATATAGTTAAAACCGGATCAAAATCCTAATCCTGCCGAGTATTTTATTAGTAATAAACTTTTCAAATTATTCTACGACATAACACATTCTAGTTGTAGGTATCAAACAAACTTAGTTCATAATCAAACCTCAGACATGTGCTTATTTCACAATATTTTAGGCCAACAGTTTTTTGGTTGGGATCTGCTAAGACATTGGAATGTCAACCATTGAAGCAACAAACATGCTCAAAATGAGTTTGTTCAATTTTCACCTTAAAATAAAATGGGATGGGCTTTCAAAGCTGGCAGTGGCTTGTGCCACTCGGCTTTCAACGTGTACACTCTTAAGAACCATGTATAATCAATCCATTCAGAAGATGTCATGAACCCAACCCCACGCCAGCCGTCACCCGAAGCAATGCCGATAGTGGCATAAAAAAATAGGGAGGGAAAGGGCGATGACAATTTCATAATAATAACATAACTCGCTCCCGAGTTAATATTACAAAATAAATATTAAAAATAATTTAAAAAAATAAAATAATATAAAATAAAAACTTGACTCACTCCTGCGCGTGACCGGTCCTGACTAGAGTTAATACTATGAAATAAAATTTTAAAAAATATAAAATAATTTTGTAATAAAAACTTGACTCGATCCCGCATGGGATCGAGTCAAGTTTTAATTACAAAATAAATTTAAAAAATAAAATAAAATAATTCCATAATAAAAAATTGACTAACTCACGATTCGCTCCTTTCTCGAATCAAGTTTTTAATTTTTTTAAATTGACTCAAGTCAATAAAAATTAATTTTAAAATTTTATTTCATAATAATGACTTCATTCGCAATAAAAAACTTAACTCGGTCTTTACTTGAGTCAATATTACAAAATAAATTAAAATGATAAAATAATTTTGTAATAAAAACTTGACTTAATCTTAATTAGAGCCAAGTTTTTATTAGAAAATTATTTTATATTTTTAATTTATTTCATAATATTGACTTCATCCTACACTAGATCGAGTTAAGTTTTTATTACAAAATTATTTTATTTTTTTAATTTATTTTGTAATATTGACTCGTGTAAGGATCAAGTTAAATTTTTATTACAAAATTATTTTATTTTTTAAATTTATTTTGTAATATTGACTCGTTTAAGGACTGAATTAAGTTTTTATTACGAAATTATTTTATTTTTTTAAAATTAACTTTTGTAATAAAAACTTAAAT
This sequence comes from Piper betle, assembly GCA_033002965.1. Taxonomy (NCBI): domain Eukaryota; kingdom Viridiplantae; phylum Streptophyta; class Magnoliopsida; order Piperales; family Piperaceae; genus Piper; species Piper betle. The sequence goes on from JAURVB010014945.1 coordinate 1,848, forward strand.
CCGTGCTGGTCCGAGTCAAATTTTTATTACAAAATTATTTTATTTTTTAAATTTATTTTGTAATATTGACTCGTATAAGGACCGAATCAAGTTTTTATTATGAAATTATTTTATTTTTTAAAAATTTATTTCGTAATAAAAACTTGACTCGAGTGGTGGCATAATAAAGTTTTACGATACTACCGTCCTCCCGTTTGGGCAAGGTTCTTGGGGGGGGGCGCACAAAGGGGGCAGTGACAGGAGGCGACGGGGTAGGGGGAGGTGGCTGGGGGGCAGCCGGGTAGGGGGAGGGGTAGGGGGTGGCAAGCCGGGGGCGACGGCAAGGGGAGGGGTAGGGGGTGGCAGGACAGGGAGAGGAGCAGGGGAGGGCAAGGCAAGGGGAGGGGCATGGGGTGGAAAGCAAGGCTGGCAACCTGGGGACGGCAGCAAGGGGAGGGGCAAGAGGTTGCGTGGCCCTGAGGTGGGGGCGACAGCCTTTTATAGCCATGGGCGGCGTTGAGGGTGCCAGGCCGGAGCGCCAGACGGAGTGCGACAAGGCGAGAGGGCACGCGCGGGAGGGCTAGGAGGAAGGACATGCTGCTAGTGGGGGGGATGAGTGCTCCAGGCCGTTGGATCTAGATCCAACAGCAGGGAGATGGTGCGCATAGGGGGGCGGAAGGTGGGGTGGGGGGTGGGTTTGGATGAGTGCTCCAGGCTGTTGGATGTGGAAACGACGTGGATTCCATAAGCTACCTATACACTACCAAACACTGACAGTGCTTAATAACTTTATTATATATATATATATATATATATATATATACTAAACACGTGTAAAATTTCAAATTGACCGTCAAATTATAGTAAATAGATTTTGGGAAAAAATTAAACTAAATTGACCAACACCACACATGATGCAGGACTGAGTCTTGGGATGCAACACACTCATGGATACCTCAACTCTTCTTCTTCTTCTTCTTCCATATGTATATGTATACATGCTCTGCTTTTGATATCGACGGACATTGTCGCCAGTGAAGCCACAGCCTTGAGACGCAACGACCCCCAACGGAAATATGGCACATTTCGCTGGCGCCGGCCTCAAGCACGGCCGGAGACTGTCGGTGGATGGTCTGTCGGCGGCGAGATCCGACAGCGATAAGCTGGACTTCAAGGACCTAGATCTCATCTCCCCGGCGGCGTCCATCTCCGCCACCACCTCCAGCTCGAGCTCCACCGACTCCAACCGCCGCCGCCGCCCCGCCCATGCCCGCTCCCACTCCACCTCATCGGCGACGTCGCTCGTCTTCCCCAGCGGCAACATTTGCCCGTCGGGGCGGATTGGTAAGCCGGCCCCTGCGGCCCCGGCCCGGGGCGTGGCGTCGCCGGCTGCGTCGCCGGCGGCAGGGAACATACAGGCGGCGGGCGTGGCGGTGATGGCGAGGAGGGCGATAGCGAGCGGCGATCCGGAGGAGGTACGGAGGGTGGGCAACGAGCAGTACAAAAGGGGGAACTTTGCGGAGGCGCTTGGGCTGTATGACCGGGCGATTGCCATGGCCCCCGACGACGCGGTGTGCCGGAGCAACAGGGCGGCAGCGCTCATTGGACTCGGCCGGCTGCCGGAGGCGGTGACGGAGTGCGAGTTGGCGATTGGATTGGATCCGTCGTTCTGGCGCGCTCACCGGAGGCTTGCTTCTCTTCTTCTTCGGTAAACATGGTTTTTTGTTGCTTTTTTTCCCCCTCTCTACATTTTTTTACTGTTTGTTGTTATGTTCATCAAACCTGCTATACATGTTGTTGAGGTGTAATCTTATATGTGCGGTAGATAATTTAACTATTTTTTGTGGTGTTTGCTATTCTTTTCGATCATTTTTAGGGTCCAACATTCTTTGCTTTCAATTGCTTTGGTTCTAAAGTTTGATTGTCTTCGAAGTTTAAATGCTATCATGGTGTTTATCTGTGTTATGTGTCGTTGGTGTGTTGGTGTGTTGGTGTGCAGCACACAGTTTGCTTTTTTTCTTCTTAGTATTTGCTATCAGTGCACGCATTCCCGCCCAAGCGTTGACAAGGAGAAGGGTTGGCATCAAAATTGCATCTTTCCATCAAATTTTGTAATTTTGCCGTGAATTCAGTCTATGGTGACCATCTGTTACCATGATCTACAGTGATTTTTTTCTTTTTGTTTTTCTTTTTCTTGTTTTATATTTCCGTTGTGCAGTGAATTGTGTTTTTTCCCCATTACAGTTATTTTAGATTAAGTTTCCTTCTGTGAGGAAAATACTCGACAATCCATGTCTTCGTGTTGTTAAGTTACCAGAATGAATGATAGTTATATCCCCTAATCCATTTTGTGTATCAAGTTCTGATGAAATGGAAATTGTACTTCTTACGGGTTGAGGTTCTTTTGCTGGTTGCTTAATATGTAACTGGGCTGCATATTCATCTCAGTGCTATGTCTGATTTTGTCCAGGTTGGGGCAAGTTGAGAATGCTAGGAAACATCTACTTACCATGCAATACCCTGATCCAATTGATTTAGCAAAACTACAAGGAGTGGAGAAACATTTTACTAGATGTGTTGAGGCTCGAAGAACCAGAGATTGGAAGAGTGCACTCAGGGAAGGAGATGCAGCTATTGCTGCAGGTGCAGATTCATCCATTCAGGTAAATATTCATGCTTGTAAAAATCACTTTTTGAAGTCTCTTTTATTTCAATAATCACTGATTTAATTTGTTATACACAGCTCATCGCATTAAGAGCTGAATCTCTTCTAAAACTGCACCAACTTGTTGATGCCGATTTAGCCATATCAAACATCCCAAGATACGAGTTCTCCTCTTCTTGCACACGCTCTAAATTTTGTGGCATGCTGTTTGATTCTTATCCATTTTTTGTGCATGCACAAGTAGAAATGGCCATGGGAAGGTGAATTAATATCAAAAAAGCTAATAGCAAAATTTTATAGAGTTTATGGACTTGTTAAAATGGATTTGAGATGTTTGCAGGTTTGAAAATGCAGTTGCGGCTGCTGAAAAAGCTGGACAATTTGATCCTTGCAATGCCGAAATTGTCACCATTATTAAGAATATTAAATCACTTGCAAGAGCTCGAGTTCAAGGGAATGATCTTTTTAATGCAGGAAAATATCATGATGCATGCCGGGCTTATGGAGACGGTCTGAAACTTGATCCTTTCAACCCCCTTCTCTTCTGCAATAGGGCAGCTTGCAGATACAAACTTGGACAGTGGGACAAAGCTGTTGATGACTGTAATGAAGCATTGAGAATACGACCAAATTACTCAAAAGCACTTCTCATACGAGCAGCGTGTTATGAGAAGGTGAGATTTTTTCTGCCTTCTTGATTCTCAGCTCCAACATTTGTCACTTGAAAGTTATTTTTGATCTTGTCCTGCTCAATCCAGCTTGATAAATGGGATGAATCCGTGAGAGATTATGAGATCTTGAGAAAGGAACTTCCTAAAGACCTAAAAGTTGCCGAAGCCCTATTTCATGCTCAAGTTGCACTGGAAAATTCTAGGGGTAAAGTTCATAACTTGAAATTTGGAGAAGTTGAGGAAATATCCGGGTTAGATCCTTTCAAGGCAGCAGTATCTTCAGCAGGTTAGCCTCACTCTTCGTTAATTTATCGCTTAACAGTCTAGTTTATTCTATCTATTCATGAAAGAATTTTTCTTAAACACGTCAGTTAAGTTATTGCAGGGATTTATGTGGTCTATTTCATGATGGTTTCTAACATCCAGTGCCAACAGATATCACCATTTGTAGATCAGTTGTGTGCCAAGTATCCATCTTTGAATTTCCTGAAGGTAGCCGCCTCATGCACAATATTCATACCTTATTTTAAAAAATTATGAAGTAATTTTGATAACCATCTGACTTGATTGATTTGTGAAGGTGAATGTCGACAATAACCCTTCTCTGGCCCATGCTGAGAATGTGAAAATTGTTCCCACTGTCAAAATTTACAACAATGGTGCTCGAGTGAAGGAGATGATATGTCCAAACCAGCAAGTGCTGGAGTATACAGTCAGGCATTACAGCCTTTGAGAAGGTAGGTTCATATTTTTATGTCACGAGTACATCTCTGCTTTCCCGGACCGTCCTTGGTATTAAATACCATTGCAGGATCAATTTTTTTTACGGTGGAGAAAATGCCAGTTTTTCTATTTTTTTCAGTATATTCATTCTTTAGATTTTGTTTCCTCTGGTTATGTATCTTCATCTGCTTGTTTTGATTGCTTTTGTCGGCCTTAATTGTTGTTATATTCCCACCAACTTGACCTGCCTTACCAATAGCTGAAACAAAGAGACAGAGAGCAGATGTACACTCTTAAACACATCTTCAAACTTGAAATGTACTCTGTGGGAGAACGAGGGAGAAGGTTGGCGGGGAGATTTATGTAGATGTATATAGATTGTCATATACCAATTCCTTGAGCATGAGGAATAATGGTACTCTGGGTTTACTGAGATATGTATTATAGTTATACTTCAAGTCTTCTAAGTTATACGATATTAAGGTCAATATTTCTTTTTATCTTGCACACTTCTATTGCCCAATATATCCTCCCATATTTGTTTTCATGCGGGAAGTCCTGTGGGAATACTTGTATAAAGCAAATGCAAACTCAATTAATTCACAAAAATTGGATAGGTTCGAAGTATTCACGGTCTTAGTCCCACACATCGAGATAGAGATTGGGTAGCGATTATTGCGTGAGATAAGTTGTAAGATTCTTAAAATAGCCAGCCATCTTAAGATGTACCAAAAGTCCGTAACATATAGTATCAGAGCTCTCGTGTCTCCGTTGGCTCCCTTTGAGAGGTAACGACCTATGAATGGATTATTTGGGGTTCATGTCGCCACTTCTCTCTTCTGTCACGCGGGCGGGACCGACCCGGTTGAAACCCGACGTGCGGCGCCCAAGTACCCTCCGGTACTGGGCCAACCTTCCCATTGAATCGGCACAAGAGGCCGATCTTTCCTTCGATCACGATCAGCACACATAAGCCTGACGATAGCGCAGCGGAATAACAGGCATCCAACACAGTGCTTCACGTGTCTACTTCACTTGTCGCGCATCTAACCGCTCTCGGTGTCCACAATGCTGCCCGACCTAAGTGCAAGGTGTCACAGACGTGATTCATGGGCATGCCGAGAACTAGGGTTTAGGTGTTGTCCCCAGGTGTCCCGCGTCCATGATGGGGTAGCGGTGGCTATCCGAGTGGTTGAAACAACATACGGAGGCTAACCCGTGTTGAGTTGCAGGTTGCAAACCGAGGTGCACGTGCTGTTGTGTGATCGAGCAGGGCGTCGAGTTACAGCAGTGGTGTCGGCACATGGGTCGGTATTTGGTGTACCGAGCATGTGGCCGAGTCCAGGTCAAGAAACCTCAAGTTGCTGCTGATCGGTGTTTGGGTCGGCATATCGAGGTTGTGGTGCAACCGTGGACCGAGCAGACTACCGAGTCGAGTACGCAGCATGGGGTGCCGAGCATTCGCTTGTACCTAGCAAAATAGCGGAATTGTGCTCGAAAACTGTACTGAGCACTGTAGCGGGCGAGCGCGGGGTCGTGCGCGCTATTGTGCGCGCAAGGAGCGACAGACGCGCTGCTAGGCGAGCGCGTTGCTGCGCGAGCGCGCGGGTACGCGGGCGCGCGGGCGCGCGATGGCGCGCGCTGCTGTTCGTGCGAGCGGGCGCGCACGGGTGTGCGCGCAGACACGCGAGCGAGTAGATGCTGGTGAACGCGACAGTGCAGGTGCATGCACGAGTGGTGGTGCTGGTTCAGGGTGATGTTGGTGGACCATTGCTGGCAGTTGGTCGGTGAGTTGCTGCGGGAGGTTGAGCCATGTCTGGACGGTGCTGGGGTCGAGCCGGCGGGCGAGACAGGATGACCAGCGGTGCAGCCAAGGCGGTTTGTGATAAACATCCATGGACGTTGCTGGGGGTGTATCTTGGTGGAAGATATGATCCATATCCAGACGTGGATGCTGCAACAGACTTCTGAAGATAACCACGAGGCCGTTGGGAAGAACCTGGACGTGGTGTGCTGCTAGGTTGCTGGATACGGTGGATTGCAGATCTTTGTGGATAAAGATGCTGGCAAAGATCCGGTGTTATCTGAAATCAGAAGGACGTGGTGCATATATATGCATGGGGTTATGCTAAAAAGGTGTGTGTGATTCAGGAGGAATCAGGCCAGATCCGAAGAGAAGACTCTTGAGTTCAGAGTAGGAACTCAGAGAGGAGGACGCTCGGAGGAGGAGGATCGAGTCTCTGGAGGTCGGTGGATCAGGAGAGATCGAGTCCGGATTGGTTGCTCGAGAGATCTGGAGATCAGGAGATTGAGGAGAGATCGAAGGATTGAGAGGCCAGATTAAGGAGAGACGTGGGACTGAATCAAGAGTGGAATCGAGTCTGGTGAGGAGGAGAGTTCCTGAGATTCCAGTCGTCTTCCTTGAGGAGAAAACAGCGTGGTGCGGCTGGTGAGAAAGAAGCGTGGAGTTGCTGCAGCCGGTGTTCATGGTGAGCGCTGGAACTCCATCGGCTTGCTGGAATCCAGGTACGCGTTGTTAGATTGCTGGTGTTGGCAATCGGGGATAGAGTTACTCGGGGAGTAATTCTGGTGCGCCATTGTATTTGTGGGTACATTGGGCGAGGCTGTGGGGGCTGTCCACGAGCCGAGCAAGTGCTTGAGAGGAGAATTCGAGTGCTTGTAAAATCCTTATGATCGGGTGAATGATATAAGGTTGGGAAGTGTTTTCCCGTAACCTGTGGTTTTCTTGTTGGCTGTCGTTTTAGGCAGGGAACTTCTGTATCCGAGGTCGCAGTCGAGGTTCACAAGGCACGCAGTAGAGTGGGCTGGTGCTGAGACGAGCAAGGGCAGACGGCACGAACCCAGGGCGTGTTGCTGGCTGGGCGATCAGGCAGTGCTGTGTGGGGTGCTGTTTGACTTCTGGAACAGCCTATCGGCAAGGCGTGTCGGTAGCCAGAAGTGCTGTGTTGGTGTTTGGTGCAGTGCCAATACACGGGTGATCGAGCGAAGGGTTGAAGGCAGCAACCTCGGGGGTGTTGAGGTTGGCCGAACACGAGTTTGGTGTTGGCGTGTAGGCTTCCGTAGTCTCTTCAAGACTGCATTCTTGGTGTTAGGCTGGTGTTCTCGGTTCGAGAATACGCCGCGCGGACTGGTTAGGGCGAAAAATTTTGGTCCTTGTATCAGGCCCGTGACACAAGGCTACCTCAGCCAAACACCATTCCTCAAAGGTCCCGCAGAACCTGCATCGCAAGGCACCAGCATAGCACGGTAGTGCATCTCTTCACTACCGGCCCGGTAATGCCCCTGCCATTACCGTCACAAGTATCGTGTGCCTCTGCAACACGACGAACCAACAAGCGTCACTTTGTTTCCCAGCATCCGTCTCGATCCAACATGGGCAAACTCCGCTTATCTCGATTGGCTAGCAAGCATTCTTGAACTTGCTCGAGTGTGATGTGGTCTTTGCCCAACCAACGTTCCGGTAGGAAACTGCCTAGGCTTGGCAAGCGCCCAAAGCATAGCAGTCCACCTTCCTGGTATCATGGGTATAACCACAATTACTAAGTCATGGCCAGTGCTGCCCGCCAACACCGCTCGTGCTTGGCACCACGCCAACACAAGGAACTACGAAGGTTCCCATGACCAACGCTAGTCCGCCCAGGGTCCATACGCTAGCAAGTGTCCGTGTACTTGCTAGTGTGTGGTGTGGTATTCGCCCAACCAACTTTCCGGTAGGAAACACGCCTATGCTTGGCAAGCGCCCAAAGCATAGCGGTCCACCTTCCTGGTATCATGGGCTTAACCCCCACCACAATAAGTCTCGGCCAGTGTTGCCCGCCAACACCGCTCGTGCTTGACCCCAAGCAAGCACGAGGAGCTACGAAGGTCCTCCAACCAACGAAGCCCGCCAAGACCCCCACTCATGGTCCACATCATGTTTGGAACCCATTGAGTGAGTAGGAGGTGGGTGTCTTTAGGCACCACCCATTGAGAGACCACCCCCTCCCTATATAGCAAAGGAAACTTTTCCTTACCTTTGGGAGTTGCAGCCAAACTCGCTCTACCGGCGTACATGGCCATAACTCGCTATATAGGGGTTTACTCACTCCGATATGCTACCTCTAGCATCTCCTTGCTTCCACGAACTCGTAGTGCTTCTTCTCCGTCAAGAAATTCTTCCGTTCATTTTTCGGGTGACGGACGGGTACCCTGCCGGCAACCCGCAGGCAAGTTTCTCGGGCAAGTCGGGTAGTCACCCCGGTGATTTCCCAAACTCTTTACCGAAAGTTGCCGAAGCCTTTAACCATTGTCTTCGTAGTCCAAAGCAAGTCTACTCAAGGTATGCCGACACTTCTCCAAGTCCGGCAAGGTTCGGCATGCTCTCACGCCATGCCCGAACCAAAGAGACCTTGCTATACCACCATGGTACATTCGTGACGCCCGACCTCTGTCGTCCCATGCATCCGAGTATGTTCCAATACTCGTGCAAGGTTAGTCATGCTCTCCAAGCAATGACCACAACTCGCCGCTCAAGGCCAAGTTGCTCTTTCGCTCCTAACGTGCCTCGTGCACGCCCGTGGCAACTCATCCACGGTCTCCATGGCACCTCATCCATGGAGTGTGTTTCCACTCGGTGCATATTCATGGCAGCTCATCCATGAACTATGCTGTCATCGCTAGGCCAAGTTTGGCCGCGTGACAGTTGGATGAAATCCAACGGCCCACGGGCCTCAAATCCACATATCCAGCCGCCGACCCTAACCCGTCTGACCCACCCGCACGTCCGAACCCGCCACCCGCCTGACGCCGCCCGCCCGACCCCGCCCGCGCCCTGCCCGACACCGTGCCCAACGCCCGCCGCCCGCCTATCGCCCGCCCGACGCCGCCTAACACCGCCCAATGCCGCCCGACGCCCTGCCCAACCCCCAATGCCCGCCCGACCCCGCCGCCACCCTGCCCAACACCCGCCGCCCGTCCGCCGCCGCCTGCCGCCCTCGGACCGACCCCCCTGCCATGGCTCCCCGAACAGCATCGCCGCCCAACCCGCCCGCGCGCGCCCTGCGACCGACTCTCCCGCCACGGCTCCTGGCAGCGCCGCGGCCCGCTCCCGGCCACCACCGCGACCCAACCAACCTACTGCCCCGCCGCGGCCCGCCCGCTCGCCCCTCCGCCGCGGCGGAGGGGCGGGTGGCTTGGGGAGCCACGGCAGGGGGCAGGCGAGGGGGTGTCGTCGCGGCTTGGGGCGGGCGGGCGGGCCGCGGCAGGGCAGTAGGTTGGTCGGGTCGCGGTGGGGGGCCAGGAGCAGGGCCGCGGGCGGCGCTTGCCAGGTAAGCCGCGGCGGGGAGGGTCGGTCGCAGGGCGGCGGGAGGTGCTGTCAGGCAGGCGGTGTCGGGCAGGCGGGCAGCGAGTTCGGGCGGGCTGGCAGGTCGGGCGGGTTAGGCGGGTCGGGCGGGTGGAACTCTAGTCGAAGGCTCGTGGACCGTTGGATTTTCATCCAACGGCCCACGTGCAGTGCGCTACAGTGCGCTGCAACAAGACTGCAGCGCACTGTAGCATTTTGGTATATATACGAAAGAAAGAAATGTTTACCTTTAAGGTAAAAAAAATGTCCCCATTGTTTATTTTAAAAAGACCCATCGAAAAATTTTAAAAGCCTTATGTATTGTTTGTCCGTAAGCTTCCATGAAATATCTTAAACTACTTGTATTTTCATCATGGGTTGTTAAAAAACGATTTATGAAAGGTGGGCAATGTGAGTAAGCGTGATTCGGTTTTGTCTTGTGCTTGTGCTAGGTAGGATGGGTGGGGGAGTAGTGTACATGGATGTGAGAAGGGGTTAGTTAGAGGGATAAGAACGGGTAAAAAAGGGTCAGATTTTGGAAGCATAGCTATCTGGTGGACTAGGGAATAAATAACTGGGAGAGAATAAGAGTGGGAGAAGCAGATTTGGGAAGGTGTAAATATAAGATTAGATAATAGAATTCGATTTGGATGAGGAGAATGAGTTGGAGGAGAAGTTGAGTTGAAGGAGGATAAGAGCAGAAGGTAGATCAAGCTAGAGGAAGAGGAAAACAGAGCTTGGGAAGAGCTGAGGAGGTGATCTTTTTCATTGCAAACTCGAATGAATTCGTAAAACATTGATACTACCAATTGAAACACTCTTCATCTTCCCCTATTTTTGATTTTCTTTGATCTGATTAATTTTAACTACTAACTTCCGCTTAACCCACTAAATCAGCACATCTAATGACCATATATATAATGGTGACTACCAGTCCAGTCTGTTTTCTACAGTCCCCAGTAAGAGACAGAGCAATGGTGTTCATTACATCATCTTTTTTTGGGCAATTATGAAGCCTGATATGTGAGATTGGAGTTGCTAGAAATCCAATGCCTGGTAATTAAACAACTACGACAAGACTATCTAACCGTTTGGGGGGTCTTGATTTGCTTTTGTTTCATTTTGGCAGGAGTTCAGCAAGGAGGATAGAGCGATGCTAGGTCGGAAGGAACTGTTTAAAAATACTTTGAGGAAAGCAGCCCATGTGCGGAAACTCATCAATGAGCTTCGTCTGACAGGTTTGGCGCCTTCAAGTTAATGGACAAGGTATAGGTGCTATTCTACTGTTTGTTGAAGTTGTGAACCTAAACGGTGCCTCTTTTTTTGGGTACAGAGGAAGAGACATCCAACCTAAGGTTTTTTGTAGACGAGCCTGCCTACACCGATCTACATTGGGTGAGTATGTTTCTAAAATGGATAAATTAAGTATCAGCAACAGTGAATACTATAAAAATTGTCTTGATCGAGAAATGTCTTCAATTTATTATTTTTACAGTGATTTAAAGTCTAAAAATTACGTAAGTAAAATTAATTTTCAGACTCTTCTGAATATAGGATTCATGCTTTGAGCTAATTCTGTCTCCAGGGAATGTTTGTTCCGGCTATTAAAGGACAAGGAACAAATGAGCAACAAAAGAAATGGCTTCCATTGGCTTACAGACTGCAAATAATTGGCTGTTATGCTCAAACAGAGCTTGGTCATGGTTCTAATGTTCAAGGACTTGAAACAACAGCAACGTTCGATGCAAAATCAGATGAATTTGTCATTGACAGTCCTACTCTCACTTCAAGCAAAGTGAATTCTGAACTTGATTTGCTGAAATTTTCAGTTTCCTGAACTTAATTTGCTTTATCTTTGTTGTTTCAATAAGTTTATACTTCCCTTTAGAGATTGCTTGCCATATAAATGTCTATTAATGTATCTCCTCGTATGGAAAGGGCTTACTGTAGTTTAATTTTTGTGAATAGTGGTGGCCTGGTGGCCTTGTGGCTGGGAAAGATTTCAACTCATGCAGTTGTCTATGCCCGTCTTATTATTGATGGCCAGGACCACGGAGTCCATGGTGAGTGCTATGTGTTTAGTAGTTGATGTTCATTAGCCCATTTTTCAAGTAGTTTCTGAACACGATAGTAATTTACAGGTTTCATTGTACAACTCCGGAGCCTAGACAATCACATGCCCCTTCCTGGTGTCACAGTTGGTGATATAGGAATGAAATTTGGAAATGGAGCCTACAATACTATGGACAATGGTGTATTACGTTTTGATCACGTAAGAATACCAAGGAAGCAGATGCTAATGCGGGTATTTCAAGTCACAAGAGAGGGGAAGGTTATAAAGTCCAATGTTCCAAGACAGCTTGTTTATGGGACAATGGTTTATGTGCGCCAGACTATTGTGTTGGATGCTTCAATTGCTTTATCTAGAGCAGTGTGCATTGCTGTAAGATATAGTGCAGTGCGAAGACAATTCGGTTCGCAAAATGGTGGTCAGGAGACCCAGGTATAACATCATCCTCTAAGCAAAATGTATCTGTGTGCTATTTAATTTCATTTTTACTCTGACATTACTACTAATCTCTTCATTAATAGGTACTTGATTATAAGACTCAGCAGAGCAGGCTCTTCCCTCTGCTGTCTTCTGCATATGCTTTCAGATTTGTAGGAGAGTGGTTGAAATGGCTGTACACTGATGTTACCCAAAGGCTGCAAAATAATGACTTCTCAACCCTCCCAGAGGCGCATGCATGCACTGCTGGTTTGAAGCCTTTGACGACATCTGCCACTGCTGTATGTATCTTGATTTACCCTTACACTGTTCAGCTATTAATTGTATTTGTCATTTATTGTTCATTTAGGATGGTAACCTTTTGTTGAGCTGTAAATTTGTTTTGTATGAACCACATCTGTTTAGTAAAAAACTTGAATAATTTCATTTGATCAGTAAGTAATTCTCAATGCAAATGTTAGCATTTTATGCATGTTTTCTAGTTTTATTTGTTCTCTTTTTAATTGTCAAATTGTTATTTCGTTTTGCAGCTTTATCTTCTGTACACTTCGCTAATGTTGTGACAAGTTTCCTTGTTCAGATGGATAATTTTATTTATTTGTTGCAGGATGCCATTGAAGAATGTCGAAAATTATGTGGTGGCCATGGTTATTTGTGTAGCAGTGGACTTCCTGAGCTTTTTGCTGTATATGTACCCAGTTGTACATATGAAGGAGACAATGTTGTTTTGCTACTGCAGGTTTTTCTTCTGATCTCCATATTGATTACTCCTTGCATTTGTTATTGAAGGATAGAAACCTCTTCACTGTTCTTTGTTCTCTAAGACTCATTTCAACTTTCAAACATTGCTCTTCACTGTTCTTTGTTCTCTATGTATGACATGCATGTTTATGCCATCTTGGGGAGAAGGGCATGCGAGCTTCATTTATACAACAATTCCTTGTTTTATCCTACTGTTATTTTATCAAACCATGTTTTTTTCAGGTTGCAAGATTCCTTGTAAAGACTGTTTCTCAATTAGCATCTGGTAAACAGCCAGTGGGAACAACAGCATATATGTCACGGCTGGAACATTTGTTGCAGAGTGTTTCTGGTGTTAGAAGTGGTACGATAATTATTTAATGTGTATTTATATTTATATTTAAGTATGCGCTCTGGGACTTATGGACTTTCTTATGAATGGAAATTTTAACTGTGCAGTTTTGATTCTGAAATATTTGGGAATGGCTGCTTGTTAAAAATTTGGGATTATTTTACAAGTGAGTGATGTTTGTAATGCAGCCGAAGAGTGGTTGAATCCGTCTTTTGTTATCGAGGCTTTTGAAGCTAGGGCAGCAAGGCTAACAGTAGCCTGTGCCACAAACATCAGCAAGGCACCAAATCCTGAAGAAGGTATTTATCTCTTCTTTTCTGTGGTTCTAGCTTCAAGTTCATGTTATTTTTCAAACAATTGCGCCTCTGTGTTTTTCTATACTCTGTGATTTACCTTGCCCTTCCATGCAACTCTAAGTAGATGTTTTACTTACAACAGGATTTTCTGAACACTCTTCTGATCTAATGGAAGCTGCCATCGCTCATTGTCAATTGATTGTTGTCTCAAAGTAAGACCTTAATGTCTCTATTCTTCCCCTACCGGCCTGCTGTAGGATTTGTTCATCTCCTTGCATTCATATGGTGATTTTCTCGATTAGGTTTTTCGACAAGCTTGAACAAAACATTCCTGGAAGGGGGGTTAAGAATCAGCTGAGCATCCTTTGCCATGTCTATGCTCTCTCTTTGCTTCACAAGCACTCAGGGTGATTTTCTATCGACCGGGTGCATCACACCAATACAGGCTACACTTGCTAATGAGCAGCTTAGATCTTTATACTCTAAGGTAACACACAGAGCATTCATAAAAAAATTACTTCCTTCAGGTGAAACATTGCTTGATCAGGTGAAAACTCGTTTGGTTGCTGACAATGTAGGTGAGGCCTAATGCGGTTGCTCTTGTCGATTCGTTCGATTACACGGATCACTTCCTTGGTTCAGCTCTTGGGCGTCATGATGGTAATGTGTATCCGACGCTTTACAAGCGAGCATGGAAGGATCCATTAAACGATTCAGTGGTGCCGGATGGCTACCATGAATATGTCCGTCCCCTTTTGAAGGGAGAAATGAGGATATCCAAACTCTAAAATGGAACAGTGAAACAGTAGTCTGACATTTCCATTCAAGAAAAGGCAGATATACTTGTATACACCATCCACAATATTTGTGGGCATTGGTACAAAAAATATGCAATTCGAGGAATAAGCTAGCTCCTTCTTCCTTAGTTTTGATGATTAATATCGTAAAGTTGGTTTCTGCCTGTAAATCATGCCTCTTCGTCGGCCATAAATTTAGAACATGCAAATTGCTGAACCAAGGACCTATTTTTTAAAATAAAAAATACATCATTAAACTTGAACCCAAAAACAAAAAAACCTAACATCAATGATCCTGAAGTTCAATAACTATTTAAGAAAAGAAAAACTAAGCCAAGAAGAACCTATTTCATGAATGGACACTACGCATTGGCCTTCTCTATGAAAACCACTCCTATGATTTTGTTGAAAGGCACAGCTTCCCCAGTGACCTGTATAAACAATATCCCAGCATTCTTTCATTTTACATACAAAAACTATTTTATCCCATGAATTTAGTATAAGAACAGAATCTGTATGCGTGATTCTTACAGGAAACCAGTTTTTAAACGTTCCTATCTGCAAAATTTATATGTTAAAAGTGTTTTTGTAAAATGTAAGTTAATTTATAAAAGGAGTTGGAGAAATCTGATGTTCCATTCCAAATACCCTTCTACAGCCGAATGTTAGGCCTTTGCCACTTCAAAACTTCAAAGCCTTGCCATAACGTCAGTGGCCATGGCATTGACATTGACGGCAGAGAGATCGATGCAATGGGAGAGTGCATCGACAAGCCTCTTAATGTCGTCAAAAGTGTGTGCTGCACTGAGGGTTACCCGCAACCTGCAGAGATCCAAATCAAAAGAATTTCTAAAAAACAGTGCTGATCAGAATTGAGGTTCAAGAGCGAGTACATATCTAATAAGTTATACCTGCATGCTTTATGAGGAACAGTAGGAGGTCGAATAGCAGTCACATGAAAACCTGATTTTAGCATATGCCTGACACAATTCAAAAGTCAGAGATGGCCAAATAGTAGAAAATGTAAAGAAGCTGGAGAAATTATAACCTGCTGGCATTAAGAGCTGTCTCTTCGTCCCCCACAACAAGAGATATTATCGGGCTAGTGATGGGAATTTTGGTTAAAATGGAGAAGTCATGAACTCGATCCCATATGGCTTGTCGTCGCCACATTTCTTCTCTTGAGACACAAACTGAAGCTATCAAATCAAGAAACTTTATCAGGCTTATACAGCTTACAAATTCACAAGAGATAAAGAGTTCTAAGGCAGAAAAGATAGACATTTAACTGAACGAAAGATTAACAAGAATTTTTCAGCAAAGACTTCTCAACAGCCCGAAAACAAAGAGCCTTCTATTTTTAAGAGAAAGCACAAAAACCTGGACCACTATAATTTATTAAAAAGATAAGATGCAGCAAGTCATGCCACAGACTAATAATATCACTTCTTAGTAAATATTAGAGATCAGACCATACTTAGAAATAAATAAGAAGAAACTCATTTTGAAAATATAAATTACGATATATTTTTCCAAAAAATGTGCATATTATGCTAGGCTTATTGCTTGTCACCACATAACATTAACACCAAAGTCATTAATTATTTATCTTGAAAAACAGATAAATGTATGAGCTCACAAGTTAAGCCTATGAGACAGATAAACACTTCCTGTTTTGCACTAACAAGGAATATCTAATCAACTTGCAAAAATGAAGCTTACTTTCTTCATTGATTTTGTAAGGAAATATACAACACTAATTGGTAGAGGAAATTATCAAGCTATACAATTAATAACTTTAGACAGTTACAGACACGTTTTTTCAATAACACTTCCCCAGCTCGCAAGAGCTTTTTTAAATGAGCATTTTTATCTTAAACACTAGTTTTTGTAATAGAAAAGATATCGTGTAGAAACAAAAAGACACATGCATACTATAAAATAATCACCAGCATACAATCCAAGAGAGCTTCCTACCATATGCACCAGCAGCAATAGGCACGGGAAATGCAGTTGAGAAAATAAATGAGCGACCCCTTGATTGTAGGAGTTGTTTCCATTTTTTGCTGTGCAATTCCATTCATGAAGTTAAAGTCATATAGAGTTGCAGTCATCCACTTGAGCTATGCCATCTACCAATCAGAGTCTATAAATCCATTCTCTGGATGTCATCATGTTCTATGAAAAATAAAGAAGGAAAAAATAGATTACTTACCTGCAAGTAATGAAACCGCCTTGACAACCTGCAGCCTTGCTCAAAGTACCCACACAAATATCAATATCACTTTCACAACTGAAAAGTTCTGCAACCCCACCACCATTCTTTCCACAGACAAAAGTTCCATGTGCCTAAGCAGAGAGAAAGAGGGAGATAGTAGTCAGTGGATATGTCAAAATGCTGCTTAAGTGAACAGCCAAAAACTTGATCTAGTGAAAGCAAAACAACGCAATGATTACATCATCAACAACCAATAAAAACCCATGCTTCCTACGCAGCTTGACCAGCTCAGGGAGTGGCGCAAAGTCTCCATCCATGCTGAATAGACTGTAGTGTGTCAACAAGAAACATGCAACTCAAAATATATACCTCAACAAGGAAACACATATTGGTACTACTCAAATTCAACACAAGAAGTAAAATTGATGCAGAGCAAGTTTTACATCAGTCTTATACAATACAATTATTGAAAAAGTCACTTCATTTAACCGTTAACTAATGAATTATGTTTCCTGATCAATTAGTATTTCGATTAGTATTTGAATTAGGATCTCCCCTAGGTTTTCAAGCATCAGGAGTCTGTAAATTGAATTTTTATGGACCTTGATTTTGTACAGTTAATTATAAAATAACATAAACTGTTGTGGCAGATTTCAAAGCTGGTTCTCCTTTTGTTCTTCTCTTCTTCCCCCCCTCCCCTTGATTCCAACCTCCATACCCCTTTTCCCTTCTCAAAAAAATTTTATGTATTTACAAGGTTCCTCACCATGGTACGTCAGAAAATCATCAATATGTGGACAAAAAAGGGTAACCTGCACATTGCACAAAGGTGACAGCATGTCTGTGATCACAAATATCAGATATTAAAAGTGAAAGTAGTGGTAGATTTCCTACTAGAGCAGAGACATGGAACGAATATTATATGCATTCCCCAATAACTCAAACATTTAGAAACAGGAAAAGGAGGTGTATAGGATTACCCATCAGTGACCACCACTCTCTTTTGCATAGGGCAAGCTAACCTGTAAAGTTGTAGGAAACAAATTAATTAGACAATTTAGAAAAAGTAAAAGTACATTGAGAAACTAAGCAAATGAATGTTGGAACAAGAGGATAATGTGACCAAAGTTTATTTAAAGTAGACACAAAGCAAGAAAGCTTACAACATTGCATCAAGATGTGCCATATCACAATGCTCATACACAAAGACATGTGCTTCTCTTTGTCTCTCTGAAAGACGAATTCCATCTATTATAGATGCATGGTTTAAAGCATCAGAAAATATTGCAATTCTCTCATCTTCATTTGGTTTCCCACTTTCAGATAGAAGAGAGGCAATGCTTCCTATACTCACCATCAGAGACATATTCGCAGCAAACCCTGAAGGGCAAAGAAGGCATTCCTGGAAGCAAAGCCAAAAGTTTCAAGTTACATTTTCTAACCTAATTATGTAGCTAATGGAGCTATATGAAAACGAAACATATAATTTGCACCTCCTTGTTCTTCAGTTTTGCCAATGATGTTTCCAGCAGCCTATGGTAATTAGTATAACCACATATCAAGGCTGAACCCCTAGGACCCATCCCTAATTCTTCCAGAGCCTAGGAAAGATAAGAAAAATTCTTAAAGAGAATAAAAAACAATAAAGTCTTTGTGAACCCAACAAAAAGGCAATTCATTACTTTTGCAGCAGCTTTTCTAACCATCGGATGGGAACTCAATCCCAGATAATCATTGCCTGAAAAGAGAAGTAGCTTTTTCATCTTCCTGAAATACGGCTTCAACTTCTTATTTCTATCAGTCTCTTCATCTTGTAAGGGTATATCACCTAAAAGTTAAACACTAAATATCAAAATCCTCAAAACCCACAATTTAATCTCTTCCATCGATATCTACATCACTGATCCATCAATGTGTAGCAAATAAGGAATATGAGTACCAAAAAGTTGTAATTTCTTTTAGGAACTGACAAGAAAATTGCAGAGCAAAGGAAAAAAACAAAACATAAAGAAACCTTGCAATCACATAATACGGAAAAGGCAATAGCTAACACTTTCTGTGAGTTCCATAAAGAGATTTTTTTCCCCCAAAATTATGGTCATGATAATAAAAGCACTGGTCACAACATCAGGATTATGAAAATTTCAAAAATTTCATGAGAACCTAAAAGACTACTGCCAACACCATATTGACCAAATTAGCCTACTACTCATAAGTTAATATGTTGAAACTAATGTGTAGATGCGCAACAAACCATAAATGAGTGAGTCCAATTTAATTCCTTTTACTTTATCAATAAACAAAAACATTGAATTGGGCACGGTTTATATACCCATGGAAGCCCAATAAAACAGTTATAAGTTTGAGAATAATAAGATAATTATTAGGTGATTTGATGTTCAGTTGCAAGGATGGCACATTAGGGTTTTGAATTTATTAGGGTTTACAATAAATAAGCATGGTGAGTAATTTGGCATTAAGGAATGAATATGAACCAGTTTACAGTCTTTCATAATATTTACATTTGCCACTCAATTTCAACTCTCTACTAAGAGGCTGTCTCTCATTAAATTGCCTCACATTACCTCCTCCAATCTTCCTTCCATTCCCAATAGACAACATGAGATTCCTAACAGCTACATAGCCGCTACACCAGCCGCATATACCAATTAAACCTGAATTAGCAAAATAGTTTTTCGTAGTTCTTCCATTTGCCTCTCATCCCCAATTCTCTAGGTAACAGCCACTCCTCCAATATATTGCCTCATACTACCTTCCCCCCTCGCCCAAACCTTCCAACCATTCCCATACACAACAAGAGATTCCTAGCAGCTACATACCAGTGACACCAATCACATACCAATTAAACCTCTGAATTAGCAAAAAAAAAGAATCAAAACTTACACATCACATAACCGAATCCTCTTTTTTTAATAAAAGCAAAAAGGAAAAAAATCAGCTAGAGAACACAAGCTGGTGCAGCAGTTCAGTCCCTGCTTCTCCCATCCCACAATGCAAACGCCATTATTATCAGAGACGAGCTAACATCACTAATATAAACAAAAAAGCGACAACGGTACCAGAGCTGGGGAGATCAAGGAGCCATTGGTGGAAAGTATGCTCGTCGATCTCCACCTCCACCGACGACCGATCCCAGGGCCGCAACCCGTCGAAGGTTTGGAAGTCGGCGGGCGAGGGAGGTGGGCAGGGGAGGGAGATGGGTCGGAGGGATCGGAGGAGCTTGGTGGAGGTCAACCTGCGCAAGGTCTGGTCGACCCACCCATCCCACGGCGTCGCCATGGCCATGACCGACCGTGAGCGAGCGAGCGAGAGACGCCGAAGCCACCGGAGCGGGTGAGCTTAACGAGGTTTATTTATTTATTTATTTATTTTTCGAGTTCAAATTATTAATAACAAAAAATAATAAAAACCTAATCTCCAATCAAATTCGAAGTGATTAGGGTTGGGGGTTGTTGAAATGGGGATTAATAATTGGGCCAATTTTCTTGAAACTTTTGAATCGAATGGATTTCAAAATCAGTTCAAGACTTATTCACGGCT
Organism: Piper betle; assembly: GCA_033002965.1. Taxonomy (NCBI): domain Eukaryota; kingdom Viridiplantae; phylum Streptophyta; class Magnoliopsida; order Piperales; family Piperaceae; genus Piper; species Piper betle. The sequence goes on from JAURVB010014945.1 coordinate 21,701, forward strand.
TTGTTTTGAGTAATCGAGTGATTAAAGTTCCAACAACCCTACTAGTCTAATGGGTCATCAATGGTATTCCACTCTTCGACTCCACGTAAATCACACAAAAAATTTTTTTATTTTGCCGGGTATAAAAATAAAAAAACGTATTTGGCTTAAAAAGGTTTTGTCTTAGTAAATGTTCATGACGGTTGTTAACGGAGGATTCACAAACTTAATCACCTTTCCTAAACCTACAAAGATTTTAAATTTTGTGAATGCAGGCTTTATGTCTACTTTAAATTTTACATTTCTACATCCATTCGAGGAAGGGCAAACATAATAATTTCTTCACACTTTGCATTACTAATTACCAATTCAAATCATCTTATACAACCATTTAAGTTCTTCGTGTGATGTCTATGATCCATCCAATAATTTGGATAGAGGCAGATGACGACAACAATTTTGATACAATCTCCATTTCTCTCTTTCGAGCGTTGCGACAAGAGCAATTGAAAATCCACGCTGCCTGATTGAGGACTGCCATGAAAAAATATCTTATTACCACAGCCAAATAAATCATTTTTCTTACATCCTTAAAATAGGAATTATGAGTCTTAGGATCATTTATATATATATATATATATATATATATATATGAGAGAGAGAGAGAGAGAAAGGGAGTCTGTGCTTGAGCATAAAATTGACTCGAGTGAGGATCGAGTCAAGTTTTTATTATGAAATTATTTTATTTTTTAAATTTTATTTCATAAAATTGGACTCGAGTCAGGATCGACTCAAGGTTTTATTACAAAATTATTTAATCTTTTTAAAATTCATTGCGTAATATTGACTCGAGTCAGGATCGAGTCAAGTTTTTATTACAAAATCTTTCGTAATAAAAACTTGACTCGGTCCCGACTCGAGTCAATATTACGAAATGAATTTTAAAAAGATAAAATAATTTTATAATAAAAACTTGAGTCGATCCTGACTCGAGTCAATTTTATGAAATAAAATTTAAAAAATAAAGTAATTTCGTAATAAAAATTTGACTCGCTCTAAACTTAAATCAATTTTATGAAATAAATTATTTTTTAAAAAATAATTTCATAAAATTGACTCGAGTGAGGATCGAGTCAAGTTTTTATAATGAAATTATTTTATTTTTTAAATTTTATTTCATAAAATTGACTCGAGTCAGGATCGACTCAAGTTTTTATTATAAAATTATTTTATCTTTTTAAAATTCATTTCGTAATATTGACTCGAGTCGGGACCGAGTCAAGTTTTTATTACGAAAGATTTTGTAATAAAAACTTGACTCGATCCCGACTCGAGTCAATATTACGAAATGAATTTTAAAAAGATTAGATAATTTTGTAATAAAACCTTGAGTCGATCCTGACTCGAGTCAATTTTATGAAATAAAATTTAAAAAATAAAATAATTTCATAATAAAAACTTGACTCGATCCTCACTCGAGTCAATTTTATGAAATTATTTTTTTAAAAATAAGTTATTTCATAAAATTGATTTAAGTTTAGAGCGAGTCAAATTTTTATTACGAAATTACTTTATTTTTTAAATTCATTTCGTAATATTGACTCGAGTCGGGAACGAGTCAAGTTTTTATTACAAAATTGCCATTGACTACTCCTCTGTTTTCTCCCCTGTTTCTTCCGCCGTGCCCCCTCTGTTTTGCCACGCGACCCACCGCCGGCGACCTCGCCGCCGTCCACAGGGGTGGGGGCCGCATCTGCGGCCGTGGGGGGGGGGTGGTGGGCGGGGCCTTGGCGCTGCCGGGGGATGCAAGGGGGCGCCCGGGGTGGGGTAGACGCGGGGGGCCTGCGTCTGCCGCCGGGGGCCGGGGAGGGGGGAGTGGGCCGAAGGGTAGACGCCCGGCGGCGGCCGGGAGGGGGAGGGGGGAGCTGCAGCTTTGGGAGAGGGCAGGGAGGCACCGCGGCGCGGCCAGGGGGTGGGGGCAGCGGCTGGCGGGTGCGCGGCTGCAGCTGCGGCCGGGGGCGCGGCCGGGGGGGGGTGGCGGACGCGCGGGGCAGCGGCGCGAGAATCAGCCCGCGCAGGGGAGCGCAGCGGGGGCGAGGGGGGCGTTGCAAGGGGCGCCGGGAAGGAACTTGGGGAGAGGAGAGGAGGGGGAAGGGAGGGGGAATGATTTCCGGCAGCTGCGGCCGGGGGCGCGGCCGGGCGGGTGGGTGGTGGACGAGCGGGGCAGCGGCGCGGGAATGCGCGGGGGAGCACGGCGAGGCCGAGGGGGGCGTTGCAAGGGCCACCAGGAAGGGACTCCGGGAGAGGAGAGGAGGGGGAAGGGAGGGGAATGATTTCCAGCCGTTGGATCGCGATCCAACGGCTGGAAACAAATTCAAGCACAGGTAGGGAGTCTCATATATATATATATATATATATATATATATATATATATATATATATATATATATATATATATATATATATATATATGGAAATTCTATGATGCGCTCCTTGTTTATGTAGTGCGTAAGTAGCGCATCTTGTAAAACCCACGATTCGAGTCAGGGTTTTATATTTAGAACCGGTTGGTTCGACCTTTATTTTTGAGTCGAGTTAGTTTTAGAATATGTGCACTGAGCTGACGCCAGTCGCGTTGTTAAGTGTTTAAAATATACAATATTTACCTAAGTTTTTTAATATGATTTTGCACTTCTCGAGTATAAACATTATTAATTAAGTAATATTTTACTTTATTATTTTAGTTAATTAATATTTTATTATATATGCTTAACTTTGATGTTTTAATGCAGAAAAAGATGAATAAATTAAGCTTTGGATTTGATTGGTCATGACACTTGGCGCCACCCAATGGCTACAATTCATGGTGTTCAATGGAGCCGAACAGTTGGAAACTTAAAGGGACATTATAATTAATTAGATTACGTCGATTTGTGAACACCCGCTTTGAATTCTTGTAACTCCACTTCTATATAAAGGGATGGTCATTTGTTGTTGATCATATCTCATTTCTTGGCTT